>JAMXBD010004045.1:0-87570 GCA_024138025.1 Combretum micranthum | reverse complement strand
TATTTTTAATTTTTTGGCAAGTTTGTTTTTGCTTCATTTATTATTTGCTTTGTTGGTTTAATTCCATTGGTTGGTAATGTGTTTTGTTGGCTTTCTTATGAATTAATTTGTGCAAGTTGAAGAAGGATTTTGGCTACATAACCAAGGAACTTCACCGAAATTTCGAAGCAATTTGCAACCGTATACTTAGAAATTTGGTTTAAAGAAAAAAAAAATATAAGGGAGATAGGATGAATAGAAATACAAAAACAAAGAGAAGATGATGAATTTATAACCAATAACTATGTAAGGAGAGGGGAAAATATGAACTTATGAAAAAAAATCAATTTGTGGTCCAAATGACACGTATGATAAATACTTATTCGATAATAATTTTTAGATGAAAATTTACATATGTTGTATTAAATATTAATGAACGCTATGGTATACATAGAATTTCTATTGAAGATACATTATATGTGTTTTTTTTCACTTTTGTCATGACATGGAGATCATATTAATGAAAATGAGAAACTGAAACGAAATAAAAAAAAAATGTAAAGGATTTAAGATGAATGGAAAATACAAAAACAAAAAAAAATGATAATTTATAACCAATAACTACATAAGGACGGGCAAAAATATAACTGTGCAAAAAGTTAATTTGTGGATCTAAATAATACGTATAATAAATTGATTTGATAATATTTTGGATAAAAAACTTACATTATCAATTAAATATTATGAACACTCGGTATACATAGAATCTTTGGTTTAAGGTTTTTATTTTTCAGCTTTTCACCTGCTATCGTAAATTATATTTTATCTATTTAAAAATTCGTTTGTGGTATTTTGGATAAATAATAATTATATTACCCTTAATTTGACTTTATTATAAATTTATACGGTTTAAAAATTACATATGAGTTCATTACTATCTATAGATTTATTCTAGAGTTTTTATTAGATTAAAAATTTAATATTATTTCTATATTTGTTTATACTTAAAAGTTTAAATCGCGAAAAATTTGAGTGATTTCTAATATTTTTAATATAGTTCTTTTATAATTCTATATTATATTTTTAATAATTATTATAATCAGGTTATGTACAATATGAATCATATAAAATTTATTTCGTATAAATTACCGTCCTACATTATGGAATATGATTCAATGCACAATCAACTACCAAACCAGAATCTCATGCTAAAAGAAATTTCCCAATGGAAAACATATGATTTGGTTATAATATATATATATATGCTATATATATAATCAAATAATTTCTTTTTTCTAATTTAGTTCGGTTCGGAGGAAAACTGAATGCTAAACCCATAAAAACTAACACGAAAAAGAGGTTGTTTATGATCTAAGAAGTGTGTGTTCTAGAAGAAAAGGAGGCATTATTAGATTCGAGGGTTTATTGCATTATTTTTGCCAAAAGTTTTATGATAAAATAATTCAATTTAATTTGATGTTGTTTTAAGAAAGGTGAATATTTATACAGGTTACACTTATTCCTTTTTATCCATATTTCTATCTCTATTCCTTATTCTTGCACGGCATCTATTCGTCGGAGGGATAGCGGTGGCTGAAAAAATCAAATGCCTCGCTCTGTCTTTTTTTTTTTTTTTTTTTTTTTTAAATTTAAAACACATTCTAATATATTATAAAAGCTAATGGATCAAAATTACCCTAAGATTGGCTTTAGCATATATTCTTTTTTTTTTTTTTTTTTTTGGCACTTTTAGCATATATTCGTTTCTCTCGAAGATGTTACCAATCAATATCTAAGAAGAAAAATATAAGTTTTCATAAAAGTTCATGCACGGTTATCACTTAGTGCCAATATAAAAATTCGTTATGTCAGTTACGACGGACTGATGACATAATCTCTGATGATTGTGCGCTGTGATTTACTATATCATTCTTTTTCCTCTCTAGAGTACAGAGAAAACAGTGATAACAACTTGTTCATTGACTTGACTAACTTGATATATGTATATATAATATTATAAAACAACCTTTTAACACTTGATGATGTTAATCTCGGGAGCTTGTATATTTAGCACGAATTAAAGGGGTGAAAATTTTTCGATATCTTATTGTGCCTTTTTCTTTTATTTTTGATTAGATGAAATGAATTTCTCAACAGTTAATTAAAGGTTAAAATTATAAAAAAAAAATATTATTATTATTAATAAGTATTTTAATTATACGATCAAAATTGCTTATCAATTTAAGTCATTAAATAATTCAAGACAGTAATACCCTAATACTTTTTTTGGTATGACAGAATGATTTAAGAAAGAAAGAAAATGAGGAAGATAAATTATTGGGTAGTTTGAATTTTCTAATGTGTTTGGATAATGGAGGAGGAAAAAGATAGAATATTAATTACTAAAAAATAAAAAATAAGATATAATGATAGATTATTTGTATGTGCTTAAAATATAATAAATAATTTAGAAAATGGTATAAAAATGATTATAGAAGATTTTTCCCTTTCCCAAGCCCATGGAAATATTACATTAATTTTTCATTTCTCTATTTTTCCCTTTAAAAATAAAAAATAAAAAAAAATTTAATCCCCTATTCCTTACCCTCAACAATTGTTCTCTCCGAATACCCCCATGCAAAACAAACAGCATAAAAAGAAACGATGGGACAGCTGTTTTACGAGATATTGATATAAATCTCATCATGATCTTGCTGGTGGCCCTGGCCTGAGTGGCTTCTGGTTTACAAAATATTAATGACAGCTGTTCGTTTATGCTTTTTTCTTCTTTTTATTTTTTTAATCTTTCTTTTTCTTTTTCGTTTTCTTTTCAAACGTGATAATGTTAACAATCACGACCCGGGAATATAACTGTAGATAAATTAAATCAAAATGACATATTATAAAGTTTATCATCGATCCAGAATTTTTTAAATTTAATTTAATTTATAGTTTATTTGGAAGTTCAATTCAATTCAAAGTAAAGTTAGAATCCATACACAGTTTGATTAATCTCATTTAAATTTTATTTATTTTATTGGGAAAAAAATTGATTTATTTTAAAAATAATTTTCCTACTAATTTTTTTTTCATATTAATATTTAATTTTTCACCCAAATTTGATTAGCATTTATATTAAACTTGAATTTGTGATTTTTATGCGTTAGTCAGATAAAATATTATAAGATTTCAGCTTAAATGGATTGACTCTTGTATAATATAAGTTTGAGCTCCATTTTGGTGTTGCCATATTGAACTCGACTGAATATCAAACTTATGAGAATAATTTAATTTTTAATATTTTTATTGAGATACTTTTGAAGAGAATCAATATATATATATATATGCTCCAGAGGTTTTGCTTACTTGAATTCTAAAGCACTCGCCACAATGGCTTCAGAGGACATTCAGCTCGTTGTCAGGTCTGTCTCTAAAAGCTCTTTTTCATTTTGTCCTCTCTGATTTTATGTTTGGTGTGTGGTTGTCTGGTGAGAACGTTCCATAAATTTTGCAAATAAATATATCCTAATGGTATTAATACTAATATACTAATAGATTTGATTAAATTTCAATTTCAATTTTTTTATTATAATAACAAAAAATCTACATATTTTCTTTTTATGTATTTAGTATAATTAAAAGTTATCAATTATTATCCTATTAACAAGTAATTTTATACCATGTTTGGATGGGTGGAAATATAAGAAAATGAGAAATGAAGTGAAACTTATGAATTGGGAGGAAAAATGATGTTTGGAAAATCAAGTGTGAAGGGGAAATGGAAGAAATGAGAATAAATGAGTGGAAAGTTTTTTACTAGTTAACTCACTTCTCTTCTCTCCAAAATTGGAGAGAGAGGGGTGGAAAAGAGTAGAAAAGTGACACAATTACAAAATTGTCTTTTGTTAATAATTAATTTTTCATAAAATGATGTAGGCCATCTTATCAACTAATAACTCTATTTAAAAAAAAAATGAAATCCAAACAATGAAAATATAAACATTTCCATCTATTTCTTCATAATCTACCAATGGAAAATATATATATATATATATCTTTTGAAAATTTCTAGAAAACGCAAACTTTTTAAAAATAATCTTATAAATTTGACATTTAAAATCATGTCATATAAACACGATTTCAATTTTCTAGTAAGTTAAGTTTTCAAGACATGATTTCCAAGGTGATATAAATATTTTCAACACACAATATTCTTAATTGTATTTCAAGACACAATTTTAAGTGTTATATTTACTGGTCTACTTTTAAAAAGTTTGGATTTCTAGGATTTTTCTAATAAAAAATACGATTTTTTAATTATGAAAATGAATAAGACTCAGGTATTCAACTGACATTTAGTCTTTCCCTTTTACTTCCTTGTACATAAAATAGCGTTTACAGATATATTTAATTGGTTGCTGTGAATTGTGATCAATAATGTTTTACGCAGTATTGATGGTGAAAGTGACGAACCGAGCAATGGGCATTTAGTAAACCAATGGCATATTTTCTTCAAGAAGCATCAGGCCTCTTCCATCGAAAGGAAGGCGATTTTTCTGCTGAGTGTAGTTGCTGTCTCCTTAGATCCATTATTTTATTATGTTCCTGTAGTGAAAAATGCCTCAACTTGCCTGGAATTAGACAACAACCTAAGAATCATAATCGTCGTCTTCGGTCGTTTTTAGATGTATTTCATACCATGTTGTGGTGGAATACTAGCTGTCGTCGAATATTAGACAGGGCGGTGGCCATCCTTGCAGTTATTCCACTCCCTCAGGTATATGCTCATTATACCCTACTCAACATGCTTTATAAATGTAATTCCGCAGTAAATCGATTTTTCAATGAAACAAAGCGCATCTCTTCTTCCCTCCCGCCCCAACAGCAGAGCTAGATGCATGTACAGATCTAGAAGGTAAGCAAATCTTAAGGCACCTCAAAGATATTTGATCCACCTATCATGAATACCGAACCAATATTATGCTTCCTGATCAATATTATACTAGAATAAAGCCCACGGGTTATTAAGATGTGATAATATTTGAAAATAAGTAATAATTTTTATGCATGCATCAATGTCCTTTCGTTCTCTATGTGTTTGCTTAGTTTGAATTAGATGGTGTATTAAACTTGATTGCATGTGCAAATTGAAATCACGAAACAAAATTATTACCTAGGAATTTATAGATTAGGCATTGTTGAACTATTAATTGCATCTCTATGCTCTTTTTGCTGACTAGGATCCTTTCGAGTTGAGTTGTAATTAGGAAAGTAATCATTACAAGATATTTCCTTCAAATGAGTCCGATATTCATGTGAGAGCATTTTTTTCTGGTATGAATTAGAGTAGGTATGTAATTTAATTTCAAAACACTAGGGATTTGGATTTTATACGTTCAATAACGAGATAGATGAATCCAAGAAAGTTACATATAAATATCTTTTTTTATATTTCTAAATACTTATTGATTCCATTGGAAATTTTATAAAACGTTGTATTCTGAGTTTTAAAATACTTATTATAAGCTTTAGACTCACATAGACTAGCTTAAAAACTTTAAGAAGTTATGAATTAATGATGTTATTTATAATGTGGGTTCCAACTCAATAAATTCATGAAATCAGATAATCTTTGTTAATAATAGTGTATTTGGTTTTCTAAATTATCAGCATGCTTGATAATCAAGGTAATTTTTCAAGAGGGGGGTTGAGGTGGGATTCACTTCTAGGGAGAGTGATATATAGGGAACTGCATGCATCTTTTAAATAAGGGAAAATGTACCAGCATGAAAGTCATGATATTATAGTGTAATTTAGAATAAATCGAGGATGTTTGCCTCTAACCAAACCTCCAGACAGTATCCGCATTCTTGTTTCATTTAATAGAGTGGTCTTTTAGAAGGAATTTAATAGTGAGGATGTTCTGGGTTGTTCCCCTCTCAGGATGAATAAAAAAGCATTTATAGAAGGAAATTTTCATGCATTTTCTAAAATTTAATGTTAGTAATTTTTAACATAGAAAATGGTGGGTTCTTTAATTTATGTTGCTAAGTTCACAAGTTTGGCATGGATTTAATCTTTCGATGTCAATTTAATTTCGCAGGTGGTGATCTTTTTTGTATCTTCACAACCGTATACCCTGACGTTGCTAAAATTTAGTGTGCTTGTCCAACTTTTTCTACGAGCCTATCGAATCTTTCCAGCTTATAAATATGCAACAACAATGCAAATGCAAATGCATCCTACTCATATCAAATTGCTTATATACCCATGGTTTGCAGCTGCATTTAATCTTGTCTTGTACACAATTGCCAGTAATGTAAGCAATTTCGTCCTTTATCCTAATTACTAAACATGTTCTATATCCACCACATCAAGATAAGATATCGCTATCTTACAAAATATACATAATTTATGGGTATATTGGAGCCTCGATTAGAATTTTTCCAACTTTGTGCTGGCTTGAATTTAATTTCCTACTAGACTAGAATATGCAAAAACTTTCGATAATGTCTATATGGAATTGAAATGTTTGCAATATAAACTTAGGTTCTTGGAGCATTTTGGTATTTTGGTGCTATTGAGCGTAACATGTTGTGCTGGAGAAGCGCTTGTCAAAAAAATCTGACCTTATGTGGTGTTTCTAATTTGTCCTGTGATAAAACTTCAAGCTACAATGTATATTTGCATGGGCAATGCTCGATACATCATGCGTCAAATGCAAATCCTTTGATTATGGCATATACGAAGAAGCATTTCAGACAAATGCTGTTGAGATGGGCTCCCCATTTAAAGATAAATTCTTCCAATGTTTGTGGTGGGGCTTGCGAAACTTGAGGTTAGTAAAGTAATGTTATTATTATATATTGAAATAGTAGCTTCACGTGATGGCCTCTCTTATCGATAAAGATGGTAACTATTCTTATTATTTATCCAATAGCAACCTCGTAAGCAAAATTTCAATGCACATTTTTATATCATTTAGGGTTTAAATGATCACTATCAAAGATAGATATTCAACGCATTTTAATTTTTAATCCAAATATAAAGAGGAGTATTGCTACTGACCCTTTACCTTTTGTACAAATTTAGGAAAATGATAAGTTGCCTTTCTTAATTGTTGAAGCCACAATATTTTAGGATTGCCGATGTTTGAAGATAAGATTAACGTCAAGAGCATGACATTGATGGTTGAGTAACTATCTTGCAGCTCCTTGGGATCAAACCTAAAGACGTATAGCTACAAGTGGGACGACATCTTTACAATTTCCATTGCTATTTTGGGTTTGATTTTATTTGCTCTTCTCATTGGAAACATGCAGGTTCGTATTGTTCAAATTCATAGAGTTAAATAATCATCAATGGATTGATATCAAACTATTGGATGATATCGAGGAGTTGTCGGTAAAATATAAGTGAATATTATGAAATTCACAGCAATTTACTTCTACTATAGATTGTTAATCATCATTTTTCCTCCAATTGAAAATCAAGGATGTTTAATCTGTTGATAGACATTTCTAATTATTTTTGCAAGTGATTCAGCAAATGATTCGAGGTTCTTATACGTTGGTTTCTTATTTTAGGAAATATTATCAATCAAATCAATTGATGAATTGATATATAAAATAGTTAGAATTGCATATTATGGTCTCTTTGGATTGTTTGATTTTTATCTATATCTTATCAGTATCCGATCTACATCTGTATCTTATCTATATCTTATTTGTATTTGGCTTGTTTAATTTGTTTATAAGTGAAAATGTCTTTTTTTCACCTGTATCTTTTTTATTTTTTTTTATTTTAACAAATAGTCTGTTTGAAAATGATAAAAATAAGACAACGAGATGACCAAAACAAGACAAACCAAAGAGACCCTTAATATGAAATATTGTTTTGTTATGGCATTGGGAGAGAAAATATTACAATATTAATATTTTAAAAGAAAGATATGTTGCTTATTTTACTGATTGAAGGTATTGCTAAAATGTTCATGATATTGCACAATATCATAATTTTCCAAAAAGTGGAGTTTTATGCAATCATAAGTTTTTGCTTGGTTATTTCCATAAATATAGCCAATTCGTAAGAATTGATATCGAGAAATCTGAAAAGTCATTGTAGTATATATCTCTCACAAGATGACGTTGAGCAGTTGAGGTGCCATTCTTTTTCCTGACTCTTGTATTTGGGTTAAATAGATGCACTTACAGACCATATGGAGTAAACAGACTGCTGAACAAGGATTAAAAGCAGAAGCTTTTGCTGAGAAAAAAAGAAAAGAAGAAGAAGCTCTTGCTGAGACAAAAAGAAAAAAAGAAGAAGCTCTTGTTGAGGCTGAAAGAAAAGCAAAGGAAGCACTTGAGAGAATGAAACAGAGAAACACTAGTTTACAACTATGGCCTCCATTCGATTTGCTCCCTATGGATCTAAGACAAGAAGTGACATGGTGTGAAGATCCAAAGTGGCAAGAGACAACTGAAGTTAATCTGAAGAGTTTGCTGAACAACATTCCATTAGTGCTTAGGAGAAAACTCATGCCACATTTATGCAAGGACATGTTCTCAAAAGTGAGTTGAATTTACACTAATTATACTACTTTTGCATGTTGTTTAGATTCACTGATTGGAATGTCAATAACAATTGCAAAATTAGGGAGGTGCATTATTTCACAAAAAAAGTTTTTCAATATATTTGTTAGTATAGAACTTTACAGCTTTCAAATATTATTGAAGGAATCTAAAGAAATTGTGGTGATTGCAAAATGGTATCAGAAAAATGTAAGTGGAAAATGACAAGGATTTTAGTTTTCAAAATTGAGATGTAATTTTCCTTACCAATCACGGATATTTATAAATGGTTTTTAATTATCAACAAGAATATTACTTTTATCTCTATCTTCCATCACCACTTATTACTTGCATCTACTAGTATCTACAATCTCTGTAGATTACTATAATAAAATTTGATGATTGTAAAGTTATGGTCATAAAAATAAGAGGGAAAATAAAACAAGTCTAAAAGAGATGTTTTGTAAAACAAATGCACTGAAACCCTTGAAAAACTTCAGTTATTTCAATTTTTCGATTATTCTTGCTTGTGTTTAGATTCAAGAGTTCCAATATCTAAGCAATCGACTACGAGAAGAGCTATATTCCCTTGCCAAACCAGTTTTTTCTTGAAAGAAGCTACATTTTTATGGAGGAGATCCAATTGATATGGTAGTCTTCATAGTAAATGGAAACATATTAAGTTATCGCAAAGAAAGTACAACTCTGGCAAAGCAGCTGCTACCTGGTTGCTTTTTGGGAGAAGAGCTGCTACAACAATTGAAACAGGTAGCTCAGCAACAGCAAACTCGTGGTGAGACCTCATTTGACATTCCAATTGCAAGGAGTACCATTTGGGCTACGACTGAAGTCGAAAGTTTTGTCCTTTATGCAAAGGATTTGAATAAAGTATTGTTTGCTAGACAAGCTGCTATTATCCAAAATGCCTGGCGAAAATTTGTAAAAAGCAAAGCTACGACAAGGAGAGAAGTATTCATCAATTAAGGAGAGCAAGAATTAATCTCATAGCACTTCCAGGATGTGATTGTACATCATGTAATTAGATAATTCAAAGTAAGGTTGAGGACATTTTAATAAACTTTATTGCTTTATCATCATGTAGGACATGCCACTAGCAATATGTAAGAAGTCAGTTTTTTAATCTATTTGTAAATTTCTCGTTACTAAAAGTCGTATAGCATTAGAAGAAAAGAAAATTAGATCAATGTATGATGACCACAACCTGTAAAGTGGCCTTGAATAAGGCATAATCAATCCTAGATTTTTTTTTTTCTCTCGAAACAGTTCATTTTGCGGCATAGATAAATTTCTCTCTCCCAAAAGGATAATATCAGTTAATTGTATATTATTTGATTAAAAAAATAGAAAAGAAGTGTAGAGTATCATTTATACTAAAATTTTTTATAGAGAGCAACTTATGACTGAATTGTATATAAATGAAATACCATTTAAGAGTTAAAAAAGAAGAGAGAATAATAGGTTAACAGTGAAAATTTCTCTCTCGAAACAGTTCATTTTGCGGCATAGATAAATTTCTCTCTCCCAAAAGGATAATATCAGTTAATTGTATATTATTTGATTAAAAAAATAGAAAAAGAAGTGTAGAGTATCATTTATACTAAATAATTTTTATAGAGAGCAACTTATGACTGAATTGTATATAAATGAAATACCATTTAAGAGTTAAAAAAGAAGAGAGAATAATAGGTTAATAGTGAAAATTTCTCTCTCGAAACAATTCATTTTGCGGCATAGATAAATTTCTCCCTCCCAAAAGGATATTATCAGTTAATTGTATATTATTTGATTAAAAAAATAGAAAAAGAAGTGTAGAGTATCATTTATACTAAATATTTTTTATAGAGGGCAACTTATGACTGAATTGTATATAAATGAAATACCATTTAAGAGTTAAAAAGGAAGAGAGAATAATAGGTTAATAGTGAAAATGACACCTGAATTTTTGTAAAAATAATAATTAGGTATCTAAAGTTTAGTCTTTAACAATTTTGTACTTTAAACAAAATTTTTGTTGACTTGTTTTTTTTAGACCTAAAGTTTGGTTTTAACAATTTTGGTACCTAAGCAAATTCATACCTAAAACAAGTGAAATAAGGTATGAAAAAAAATCCACAAAAAAGTTTGTTCAAGTATCAAAATTGTCGAAACCAAATTTCAGTATGAAAAAAGTCAATAAAAACTTTGTTTAGGCATCAAATTGTTCAAAATCAAACTTTAGATATGTAATTATTCTTTAAGCAAAAGCCCATGTACCATTTTTATTAGTATCCTAGATAATATTTCATATAAGGGATAATATCAAAAATGGTACCTAAACTTTTACAAAAAATTCAATCAAGTATCTGAAATTTAGTTTTGAATAATTTGGTACCTCAAGCAAGTTTTTGCATATATTTTTCCTACTTGATTGAACATGCTTCAAGTAGGAAAAATGTTCATGACAACTTGCTTCAGGTATCAAATTGTTCAAAATTAAACTTCAGGAAAAAAATATATATGCAAAAACTTACTTCAAGTACCAAACTGTTCAAAACTAAACTTTAAGTACTTAATGGAACTTTTTGAAAAAGTTTAGATACTATTTTTATATTAACCCTTCATGTAATTATCAATGTTGTCTAAATCAAACCGAGATTTGATTTGAATATGCTATAGGGGTCAGGGATAGAAGGATCGAATCGAGTTCCATCGGGGGATCGAACTGGGGTCACTGAAAACATAAAAGTAATATATTTTAACTTTGAAAAAGATAAAAAAGTTGTAATTGCACTATCAAAAGTTAACAAAAATAAAACTAAAAAATTTGTCAACATGGAAACAGAATATAAACATTATTTATATAATTTATAATACTTATTCAATCTATCACAAGATTCATCAAATTTAGAGATGATTTAGGGTTAACATATTTCCAATTAAATTCCAATCAAGTCTTCAGATATTAATTTTTAATTATTTTATTCTTTCTTTTTAATTAGCTAATTTTTATCTTAATTTTAAACAATCATAATAGCTTTTTTACATGCAACAAATATTAACTGTTGACATGTTGAGTTATTATTCATACATCAAATAAGATTTACTATTTTTGACAAATTTACAAATTAACATTAATCTTTTTGGGTAAATTTTTCTATTTGAAAAAAGAAAAAGTAAGATAAAAATAAAGTCAAAACATATACTTAAAAAAGATGAAGTGGGCATTGAAAGGTGATAGTGTAGAAGGACCCTACAGGTAACTATCAACATGTGATCATCATGGCCGTTCGTTTTCCCATTAATTATAATAATTGATATTGGTAATTCTATTTATTCTATGTTGGCTTTGTAATTCAAACGAGTAACTATGACTAGAGTATGAACGAACCATTTTGATAGGATAAGTATTAATTTCGACTTATTGAAAATTATCCTTGTTACAGCTCAAGCACAGTGCTCATATAGATATTGCAAATGTGGTGCAGTTACATTCGTTGGCTTAGTTATCACGTTGACTAATAGCTTGGGCCAAACTTCAAGTACCATTCGTGACATTAACCCTTTTATTATGAAATTTTATAAATAAACATCTATCTATCTATCTATCTATCTATCTATATGTATAAGTTAAGCAAGTGGTGTGTTAACTTATATCCCGACTTACATGGATCGTGTAGGAAAAAAAAAACAAAACAAAACCTTTACATATAACACAACTTGACTATTAATCAATTTTAAAAATCTAAAATTGTAATCTTAATCAGTCTAATAAATATGTTTTATATCCTAAGTAGAGTTTATATTGGACCTACAATGATCTCTTAATGTAAAGTACAATGCTAAAATGGCTGGCACATTATGTCACGACTCTAATATGGGGGCCTAGCAGGATTTATCTAAAGCCATCATATCACGTGTGCACCCGTAACATGAGAGCCATCTTGTATGTCAGAGTGTACAAGACTCTATTTATTTATAAAAGTTTATTCTACAAATGATATAATATATTACAGTATTTCAACTATGGAATTTGATTCTCCAATTTCCACCAAGATCGTAGAGAATCGGTATCCCCCACCAAATAGTGAAATTGGGTTTCCAAACTACAACATACAAAATTCAAAATTCATCTAATTTACATTCTAAGTTCACCATATCTTATATCTCTATCTTCAATAGAGTTTGTTGGAGAAGCTCTCTTCACACATTCCTAGCCTAATCCCAGCTAATAATAATCCTGCACAAAAATTGTAGGGGGGTGAGCGAACCACGGGCTCAGTGAATAACTAGACTTATCACAACAAGCAAGTTATTATCAATCATATGTAATGCATCAATCAAACACATGAACAATTACAAGCTTGGACAAACCGGAATCCAAACAAGATGGAGATTTACGCCCTTTCATTGGGGTTAAAGGAACCAATCCCTGAATCACCTACCCAGGAGAAACTAAGTACACAGGAAACCATAATCCTCACAATTATTATTTCTTTATGTTAATGATGTTTTAAACACTCAGTTCCTATTTTGTACCTTAGAAACTCCACTAAGTGTTAGACATTTCATAGCGATACCATGGGCGGCGTCCTTCGTTACCAGTTAGTTCCCATGAAACCGACAGAACAAAGGTAGGCTTGCGTAGAACTAATAGCCTCTGCCTAGAAAAACCAAGCATTACCAGAGAACCGAAATTCTAACACGTAGTAGGCATTCGTAAAAACATAATGCAGTTTATGCAAATCGTGCAATGCATGTCCGTTTCGTTTATAGTACCGACATTTGTTAATCAAGTTTGAGGCGATCATACAATTTACAGACAATCATCAACATATTTCATACAATATTTATCATACAATAAGATTATCACTTATATTATGATAATTTGCCATTAAATCATACACCACGCATCATGCTGTATCCCAATCCCGCATGCATATCAATTGAATATATATATATATATAATATTATTCCAAATGCAACTATCCTACAAGCACAAACAATGTAACAAGTCTAAGTTACTCACCTGTGGTCCTCGCTAAGCTGTTGTGTAAGCTACCGAAAATCTAGGAATTGTTCTATTTTCCTATGAAAGGAAGTAATAGAGATTTATTATTGGATTATTTCTATAAGAGAAGTCTTCCTATAATTAAAGGCGCTGATTCTAATCGCCGAATATTAGGCTAAACCCGTTACTTTAATTATTGCATCGTTAAATAACTTAATTAAATCCTTATAGATGTCTAACTATTCCGTATCGATATTTGATACAGTTTTTATTAATTGTTATCTATATTTTTATTCAAGGGTTTGTCTTTTCTTAAGTTCTACTGCTTTTAATAGAAGATTTTTATTTATTAATTCTTTGCCCGTCAACTTTATCTGTCTCTCAAATCGGTATTTTTATTTATTTAAGGGTATGTTTTAGTATCTATATCTTTCAAAAGTTATAAAAATCGTATGTAGATATATTAAATTTCTATTATACTTTAGTTTCATTCTTATTGCAAAACAAGCTAAGTTTAATACTACAATATTATCATTAATATTAGTTTTGAAATGTTAATATCAATATTAGTAATAAATACAAGTATAATAATAATAATCATCTTCATACTATTAGTGACAAAATTGTCACGCCCCAAGGGTACCCTAGTAATAGTAAACAAGTTACACTGGCAAACCATTACTAGATTACCTTCAGAGAATGACAGGTTTTCAAAACAACAGGATCTTTGAAGTTGCTTGATAAGAAATAACAAATATATGAGAGAAATGATTTAGTAAATAACCATTACAAACTATTACAAGCCATATAGCTCCTTTGAAAAACACAACTAAATAATCTAATCTAATATTACATAACCATCCAACTAAAATATATCTATAAACTTCTAGCTTCAAAGCTCTTACCGGAGCCATATTCCTGGATGTAACTAACCAGGGACGTAAAGTGATCTTGAAAAGACTGTAGGAGTATGAGTGAAACCAAAGCTCAGTGAATAACCAGACATACCATACATCACACAAGTCATTAACAAATCATATGCAATGCGAGCACTCAGCCATACACACATACAAGTTTGGATGGTCTAGAATCCAAACAGCAAAAAGATTTACGCCCTCTTTTTAATGGGTTGAAGAACCAAAACTCAATGACCCACCTGCCCAGGAGAGACTAAGTACACAGGAGAATCAACGATTTCTTGTTTTAATGTTATCACTTTGAATATAGTTGTTTGCACAAACCATCTCCTGCAATCTCCTTAGAAACTCCCTAAGTATTAATCATTTCAAAGCGATTCTACGGGCGACGTTCTTCGGTGCCTTTTAGTTCCTCATAGGACCGCCAGACCAAAGAGAACCTTGGAAGATTCACACATTGGATCAACCAAGCAAAAACAGAGATCCGAAATATTAATACATAGCAGGCTGTCACAACCATATATGCAATAATGCAATTGGTGCAATGCATGTTCGTATTATTTTGTTAAGTCCATAATTCTTAATCAATTTCGGGGTGATCATACATTACACACATTCATCATTATACTACTATACAACACCAACCATTGCGTTATCGCTTGTATAAAGATATTTTATCACTCATACAATCAAATCATATCATACTTTCAACAAACATTCATTTGATTATCTTGCATTATATATTCGACTATTTACAATCACAACCAGTACAATATGACTGAATTACTAACCTGCTCATACTGCCTCAATCGTAGTAATCTACTGGTAGATCCTCTAATGAGTCAAAGTCACCTATTTAAGACAAAGTATTCATTACTGCAAATTAACTAAATTCCTATAGGTGATTAGTGTCCTAGACTCGATATTAATACTTAATATCGTCGTGTTCCTCCTATTTGATCTTACATAATTGTTTGGTTATTTTTAGAAGTCACATTACTCAAGAAATTAACTTATTTCAATTTCTATTCTTATCTATTTTATCTAAGTTAAAACAAATATTAGACTAATACCAACTTTAATTAATACTAAATATTTTCTTAATTCTAGGGTTTCAAAAGTTGTTAGATGTTACTATAGTTATTCTAATTACTGGTAATAAATTTTATATTGTTGTACACACACACACACACACCACACATATATATATATAATATACTAAATATGCTTAAGAGGTGTATAATATATAATATATATATAGTTTCTTTTTGGACTTGAAAAACTTTCGTTAGGAAATTTTAACTGTAAGCCGGCTCAAGGCCGCCGGCCATTATCCCCAGGTGCCGGTGTAAATCATTTTGAAGAGAAAATTTCATATCGAGTGCATCGGTGTTGAAAGCTGCCAGCTTTCAGCCTACGCCGGCCCTACGCCGCCGGCGCAGATCTCCAGGAAGCCGGCTTACGTTCATGTTTTACGTGAAAATTATTTTACGTAGCCTCTATTTGAGTGTAAGCCGCCGGCCTATCTATGTAAGCCGCCGGCGTTCAGCGTTTACACTGCCGACCTTGAGGCAGTGTTGCACTGTTCATCATCTTCTTCCTCGGTTAGATTCTTTTTCTTTGGTTTTTATACGTTAAAAACTTACTTAAACTACTCCTAAGTGTTTATATATCATATATAAGGATATATAACAACTTTCAACACATTTAAACACATAAATATATAGATTTCGATTTTGTGAAAGTAGAACTAGAGTTTTGAAGTTTTACCTTGTTGGAGCTCATTTGATGAAATCCGAAGCTTGTGTTTGTGTTTATTATGTTCCTAAGATGATTTTAAGTCTGTTACAAACCATATATTTGGACGAAAATCCTTTGAATCAAGTCAACTTACCTTTGAGCTCTTTTTTGAGGGTTTTTGGCTTTGTTTTTCCTTTGATCCGAGTTGGTGGTTTATGATCTGTTTGTTCTTTGTTTTGATTTGTTTTGTTGGTTATCTGGAAGTGGATTCATGCTAGGGAAGTTTAGGAAATAATGAAGGTTGTTGGTTTCCTCATTATTAGCACTGAACACATATATAGAAGGAGAAGAAGGAGAGGTTGCGGCTTCGGTTTCTTCCAGATTTCCTCCAAATTTGATCTCAACTTGCTGTTGTTTTCATTGCATTTAATACTGAGATGAGTTGTCACCATTTGATAGGTTGTTGGAGTTGACTTTGTTGACATAAAATTGCATTATTGAATCAAGTTTTGGCTCCTCTTCCTTCCTCCACAATTTGCACCGAACTTAGCCGAAAAACATATATATATACATTAGTTTATTTATTTAATTAGATTTTGAGTTAATTATACGGGTTATACGGGTATAAATTAGCTAATATTTGGAAGTTTTCGTACAGCAATAGGGGTATAAAGTTGTATAAAACACTTAGATTTTCAAATAATACAAATTGAAGTTATATATACGTAGTTAATTATTCGTATAATTTTATCTCGCGATTTGGATTTCTTAAACTCATTAGGTCAATTTTTGTTTCAGGCTCCGATGGCTTAGAAAACTCGGTTTAGAACAATAGCGTGATCTGATTATTTATTTGAAGTTTAGATTTTGAGTTATTCATCAGTTTATATTTTCGTTGTGTATTTAAAACCTTAATGGTTCATTTTTGGATCATCATTTTCTAGTTATAATCGTATATAATCATTTATACAGTATTGAGCTTAATACAGAAACTAAACTATATTTATATCTCTAGTTTTGATACTGAACATAGATTCTTATTAGTAGTTTTTAATTTTAACTAGAAATCTCGAAATTAGGGTTTAAGTCTAAATATAAACTCATTACTACTCGTTATTCTAGTCTTGAATCATTATCGAGATAAAAAACAATCATTTGATCTCTATATTCATGTTTTCTATATAAATCTATTTGTATACTAGGTTTTTGGGTTTAAATTTTAGATCATATCTTGAATTAGTTATTCAAGATACAAGATTTCGTTTTCGGTATTAACTAGGGTTAAAGAATTTCTTTGTTTTGCTCCTAAATCTTTCATTTATCCAAAAATCTAAATATTATCCTATTATTAGACTTCAATCAGAATCTAAATCTATTATCTAGTTTATATAATCTATTATGAAGTCGGATACTAATGTGAAAAATTCCCGGGGTTTACAAAAATAATAGTATCGATGATAATATACATATAGTAATGTTAACGTGAAAATAACAGTATCAATAATTGTTTATGACTCGTGATGAAAACATCAACAATATTAAATACTATACTCAGTAGTCATAATAATAGCAATAATTATAATCATATTTATAGGGATAATAGTAAAATTTGATGTTGGTTTTTTAAGAGTGTAAACTGAATGATTTTCTAGTTTGTGATTTCTTATTCGTTTTAAATCCAATTTCGTTGTATAAATAGTCGATTTGATAGTACCCGAAGAGTACTTTCTAGTAGTGAAATTATTTTTCAAGAAAAGAAATTTGTACAATTTTTAAATTTATGAAACACTTGCATAGGTTTCAAGTGAATCCTAATAATGGTAGCCAAAACTTGTTTTGATCATATCTAACTCATTTCTAGTCCATTTTTGACAAATAAATAGTTGCTTTCATAGTATTTTCCGAGTACAATCCATTGACAAGGTCATTTTTGGTTTATAACAAATATATCAATACAGTTTATTTGACCTTTTGAACATTCTTCTCTATTTGATTACTTTTGGTTCCTAGTTTTCCTAAAGCTTAGAGTCTTAACTTTCAAGTTGATGCTTCTATAACCCTAAATAATTAAGTATCATCCTATGTTCAACCATATAACTTAAAATCATCATTTAATCCTCTTATCTATTTCTTTAGCTCTCTTATAATTTGGAAAATTATCAATATGTATAGTTTCTATGAATTGTTCATAATAATATTTTTCTTGCAATATAGTGCTTCTAATCATGATTTTTAAAGCTTGTTTTATCAATTATTATGTTCATATAAGGTCTTAGAAGTATTAGATATAAGTTTAGACTAGTTTAGATGAAATTTGAGTCTTGTTTTGCCTACTTCATTCCAAAATCCGAATTTACTATTACCTTCTTTATAATATTTCTAAGTTGTTGTCTTTCTTTGCCAACAATATCTAGACATTTCTAACATATCAACCATCCATCTACTTGAATTCATCCATGGGTTAGCAACTTTTTTCAACCATATAACCTTTTTTCAATACTAAACAATTCATCCTAGAGTCTATACATAACTATAACAAAGATAGGTTGATAGTTTAGGACTTACCTTGGCTTGGAATGGAAAAAGGATTTTCAACTTCCTTTTTAAGCAAGAATCGAACCTATATCAAGGTTAGATGATGAGTTCTTAATTAAATTATAAGTTAGCATCATTAACTATAATGGGAGCTTACAAATTCTAACCAATATTCTTACCTTATTAAGCTAGCTTTTCCATCTTGGATTTTATGATAACTAAAACTTTTTTATTTGGTTTTGGATGTTGTTGGAGAGAGGAATTGATGTTTTTGGATGTACTTAGTGTGTAGATAGGATATGGAAGTAAGCTAGGGGTTTATGGTTGATCACACAAGGTTTTCTAAGCTTCTAAGTTGAAGGTTGCAATGGAAAAAGAAAAGAAAAAGAGCTGGACGCACTTCTCTTGGTGGCTATATTTTTGGGAGGATTTTGTGAGAGTTATGAGCTCAATTTGTGTCTAACTTAAGCTTATATACATATACTAAGACTAGGGTAAGTTTTAGAAGCTAAGGAAAAGGTTTTGGGCTTGAAAAATATGCAAAATAGCAGTTGGAATTTTTCATACGAATTTAGCAATTTAGAGTTGCAAATTTAGACTTTGTTTTGGTAGATTTATGGCTAACTTTGAGGGAATTAATTATATTTGTTTGGTAGCTAATTAATGTTATTTATGTGTGTAAAAATAAGAGATCAACTTGTGTAAAAAAATCGGGTCAAAATCTGTTGAAGTTTGAAGTGTGAAAACTGAAATTTCTAGAACAATTCCACCTTGATTTTTGGACGAATTTTGGATCCGATTTTCTCATTAATTTTTGGTGTATGAAGTGTCCATTTGAAGGCTCCTTATTGGTGTTTAATTGATCAAAATTTCAGCTCATTTAATCCTATGAATATTGCAAAAATCGGAGTTGGATTTAGAGAAGTGTGCTGCTGCATTTGTTGAAATTTTCTCCTCTGGTGCAGCTGGTACATCTGATTTTTGGCAAAATATTTGGGACGGTTATGGTTGTTTATCGAAGCTGCAATTCTCCTCATCTAATGTTATTTACATGTGGAGTGTTTTGGTTGATTTTTGGGTCAATTTCGTTTGAAATTTAAGGTTCAAATTCGGATCAAAGTTGGTTAAAGAAAATCGGGTCTCTGCAGCAGGGGAGGTTTTTGGACTGCTGCATCACGATTTTCTATCCAAATTTGGAGCTGTTTTCCTATTGCATTTGGTCTGTAATTCTTACACATTAATTGTAGGTTATAGGTGTAGTTTTCGGGTTGGTTTGGGTGTCCTTTTCGGGTTGAAATTTGTTATAAAAATTGGATCAAAATTGGGTCAAATGTCAGCTGGTTGCAGCTGCTCTGTTTTCCTCCAGGTGCTCTGTTTTCCAGCTTCTTGTTGTGCGTGTGTAGGAGTTGATGCTCGGTGGCTACTGCTGCTTGCGTGGAATACAGCTTGCTCGAGGGTGTTGCTAGTTGCTGCGTTCCTTCCTTGATCGTTCCTTGCTGCCTGATCGTTCCTGTTGCTCGGTTGTGCTACATGCGCGTGAAGTCCTCCACTGTCCACTGCTTCTTGCTCGGAATTCAACAGAGTGCGTGAAGTCAGTTCAATTGCTCAGTAGACTCCTGCAATGCGCGTGGAAATTGGCTCGCTCGGTGGACTCCTGCTCGAAGAATTCTTGTTGTGCACGTGGAGCTAGTCTGTCTTGCTCATCGTGTTGGTTGCTGCTGCTGGCGCGCGTGGAGACTCCAGCTTGCTTGTGTGTGCTGCTGCTTGTGTGCGATGGAGGGAAACTGCTGCTCGGTGGATTTCCTTTGCCATGCTGCTGTTGAGCGTGGCGGTTTGCTTGCTGGTCGATCATCCATGCAATTCACGCGCGTAGATTTAGTTGCTGATCACTTTCCAGATTTCCAATTTTTTTCCAACGGTGCAATTGTCCGATTTTATTTTATTTTATTATATATATATATTTAATAGTTATTAACAAAAAAAATTTTTATTAAGAAAATAAATTATTCGCGTATATCTACTCTTATTATATTTACGTTTTATCGAGATAAAAATTACCTAAGTTACTACGACACTCTAAATTATTTGTATTTTCAAATTTTTAGTTAAAACTTAACACGATGAATTATTTTAATATTTCAATTTACGTGATTAAAATTTTCAAGTTCAATAAATTGGATTTGGACCCGAGTCTTAATGAATTTAGAATTTCCTAACAAGTGTAACAACGGGTTTGGAATTTTCATTTTAGATTTAGATTAGTATTTATTGATCGGTATTGGTATATAATGTGTATATATAATCTTAGTATTTCCTATTCGAGTTATTGTTTTATACTGATAAGCTTTATTATTAAACTGTATCTTATCGGTTTTGAAATTTGGAGTTTCTTCTGATTATATCGTGAACTATCAATTCAATATACGAAATCTCGTTTTTAGTATCTATTAAGGTCACGGAAGTTTAGATTCGGGTTTTTCAAAATAGAAATGAGTTTATTATAATTCATAGATCTATTCTAAGATTTTTATTGAATCATATATTTTATATTAGTTTTACATTTGGCAATTAGTTAATTTTCCAGTTATGAAAATTTACCTTGGCAACTCAGGATTTTAATTTCTAAAATCTCTAAATCTTTTAATTAGAATATCAGTGTAATTTAAATATTTATATAAGATCTAGATTCTTAGATATCAATCTATCTGTGATTTATCGTATCTTTTTGTAATTCTAGTGTTCTATCTTTAGTCTATATCTTATAATTTGTAAGTTTCAAAAAAATTCATCGTCTGTTATTGAGACTTAAATTTAAGGTTAGCTATTATTTGTTTATTGGACTATGGATCACTTTACTAAACGTCTTGTTTTATATTATAGGAGTTGTTTATACTAATTTGTTATTAGCAACCTATTTTTATATAGGGCTACTCAATATTGTTAATTGATAGCTTGAACGCTATTATTTCATTATTTAACAAGCGTGTGATTTGTTTCCTAAGTATTGAGCTTCAGGAAAAAGAATTCAGTAACTTTATATTAACGATTGCTTTATCGTCGTTTTATATTATTTGATATCATATAAGTTTAGTTTGTATTTTCAAAATTGTTATTGGTAACAATTTTAATCTTTCTAATTATAATCAAATTCATTTACACTTTAACATTTTTAAATCGAAAAAAAAAATTGGAGTGATTTTTACTACTTGTTCCAATTATTCTAAATAATCAAATATTACATTTTTAGTATTTGTTAAAATTATGTTACGTAAAATTTGGGGGATTACACATTATCTTAATAAAGTGACGTTAATAAAGCGATGTGGAAATTGATATTTATTGTCACACTCCGAATAGAGTTAAGACGTATTCAGTTCCACGACTTATAATACTTAGGTGTTATATATTGGGCTACCATAAACTATTTGTTTATCATGATCGTTTGCCAATCAATTTTAGATTCAACAATCATATAATTAAGTTTTGAAAACATTTGATCAAGTAGCAAAGAAATATCAATGTATCAAAGGTAGATAAATATCAATACAAAGTATTTGATAAAGGCTTTACAATCACTGGAACAAATCAAGCCCTTAAAAGAATTACAAATTTAAAAAGACATTTACAACTTTAATTTAAGAAACACATGATCTAACGTTCCTAGCCACTTTACTAGGTCATACCAATTCATCCCAAACCTGAAATACACATAAGCATCAATGTTGAAATCACCAACACCTAAAAAAGAAATGAATGAGTTGAAGCCTAGTACATGATAATGCAACCACACATGATATGATATATGCACCTAGACTATATGCAATGCAACGACCAATAGTTCAGGTTTATTATTTAAGTTGATTCAATTAACACGGGAGCACTCATACTCTAGACAGCCATGGGAATCTAGGGGTCTTGAGTAGTAGGAACTGCTTAAGGGGTTGATATAGGCAACTTAAGTATGTATATCTCCTATAGGTGCAACTAGTTATAGCCTTGTCTAGGGGTTACAACCGTTACACATCTCCATCTATTTCAATCCATAGTTATATGTAGCTTAATCAGTATCCATAGACATGAACTACACATACTACTTCTCATTGAATCGAAATTGACGTTATCTCAATACTATTTGCCCTATCTGCTGCTTGCCAAGTTACCAACAATAGCCTAAGTGCCTAACTACCATGCCAGCATTGCTTAGTAAGGTTTCCTTTTCTTGAACCAAATTAAATGACGAAAGCATACTCAAATAATTAATTAGCTATCTTTAAGTGTTAGTTCATTTTAAGATGCTTACCTAAGTAAACAATACACAAGTCACTGCAAACCTGATATCAAATCAGTAGACAATAAAAGATCACATGGAAAACAATACATTGATGAAATATCTATTCAAGGAAAATTAACTTGTATATGAATGGGCTACAATATTATTATAATTCATATCATATTGATTAATCAATTAACATAAGGTCTTATGTTAAATAAAGACTTTGGGTAATAATTGAACTAAATTTATTTAAGATAGCTTAGCTTAAGTGATTTAGACTAAACTTATGAGTTTGGAAATTGAATTTATCGTTTATATGTATTAAGCCTTTAGAGATCATCGCTTAAACCCAATAAGAAATTCTCTAAGTATTTCACTTTTTAGAGTAATGGGCATTAAGGTTTAGGATTGAGTAATATAGATATTAAAATAGGTGGAATTGGACCTTATTTTAAATTTAGATCCAATAAGAATAATATTGGTTATTGGACCTAAGAATTGTATGCAAGCCCAAGTGGAATTTTATTTGATCTTAATTTAACTGTTAAGCCTTCTAATTCCTATTTGACCCCATTAAGGGTATTTTAGGGCTTTTGAGCCCATGAAAGGAATTCAAGTCCAATTAGGTATTTTTATATCTAGAATTGATAAATGGACTTAAATATTTTAGAATAAACCCAATTGGAATATATGAAGCTACTAAGCTTGTATTATGAAATTTAAGCCCATAAAGCATAAAATTATGTATTGTTTATATTTTAAAGGTTTAAACCCTAAATGACTAAGGAAGAATTAATAGGATTTAGTTTGGGCCTATTTAATATAAATAGGCCTAGTTGACTAGAAATTATATTATTAAGCTTATAATTGTTTTCTAAATAATTTTATCTAATTAAACCCATTTATAGTTATTTAGTCAAATTGGGTCCTATTTTAATGTTTAGGCTCAAATCAATTATTAAAGCCCAACGGTATTAATATTAGTTAAGTCAGACCTAAATTAATTTATATATCCATTTTAGGCTATTTAGGTTAAGTTAGACCTATTTTTACTATAACGCCCTAAAATTTATTTAAGGCAATTACTGCCACATATAGTACTTTATGTATTACATACTTAGGCTTCCTAGAATGCTATGTTTATTGTAGACATTTGCTACTTGCTTTTTAAATTATGAAATCATTAAATTAAATTCTAGAAACCACTGGATTTATAATTTACAAAATAAACTTTATATAAACATTTTATTATCTACTCTCATGAGTAGATTAACATCCACAAAAAAAGTATACCATAAGATATCTCATATACCCTTTTTTATGATAGCATGCAAAGCTTTAAAAACTTTTTTTATTTTTTTACAAAACATGGGCTTCAATAGGCCCCTTAAAAGAATATTATAACTCAAAATATAAATCCAGTACTTAAAACAAATACAAATAAAATCTACAGTCCTAACCCACTTCACTCTTCAACAAATTCTTCTAAGGCAACTCATGCCCAAAAATAATCAATATCATCATCATCATCATCAACATCATCTTCATCAAATCAAGACCTAAAAAAAGAACAACAACAATAATAATGAGCAAAAGCTCAACACATAGTAACACAATCACACACGGAGTGACATATGATCTTAACTAAATGCAATGCATTAATCAATAAGCTATTATATTTCTATTAAAATAAACAAATCACCACTAAATCACGCACACTCCAGAATAAGCCATTGGGAATCTGGGAGTCTTAATTAACCACACAACACTCAGGGGGTTGATATAGATAGATGGAATACCTATATCTCCTAGATAATATAACTGAAAAAATTAAATGAACTAAAAACTTAAAGACGAATTAGAATATAGGGTTCACAGCCGTTACATACACTCTGCCCATCTTAGTCCATAATATTAAAAGGCTCAACTGATCCCATAAACGTAAGCCTCAATATATTACTTCTCACCGATCAAGATAGACGTTACCCCATCAGTTACCCATCAAGCCACCTATAAATGTCATTGCATCATGACATGGGTAGCCTAAGCACCTAAAATGCTATGTTGCCGCTCCACTGATCGGATTCAACGGCACATGCACAAACAACACTCATTAATTAGGCCATCTTTAAGTTTTTTAGTTCATTTACAACATATGTCTACCCTAAAAAATATCTAAGAGATATAGGTATTCGGTTATATCATCTTAACTTTTCAAATTGTTCTGTGGATTCATTGACCAAAAATAGAAAGTCCACATGTTGAAGTTTGGTTTAGAGATAGTGTTGGTTTCATATATGAATGAACATAACTTAGACATGCATTGTTTAACTAAAAATAAAGAGCTTCCATATACAGGTGGTTATAAATATTTTTTTCTTTAATTTTGATGTCACATGTATGATTTCATCCAAATAAAAAGTCTAGTTTTATCATCCAACTCTGAAATTACATATTGAAGATGCTGCACTATCTTTTTTACTGCACTATCAACTACATGTTTGAGGTAAGAGTAGATTGTTAAATTGCTTACTATAATGTATTTTATTCATTTTATCAGGCAATATTTTTAATCTTGTAATTCTTTCTTCCTATGGCTTCTCTTAGAATACATGGATAAGAATTGGATAGATTACAACATTTGAAGTGATGAGTACCAATGAGGTGAAGAATTTTTCGTTGCATACATGCAATTGAAATATGGAGGAAACACGAAAGTTAAATTGTCCATGCAGGAGATGCTTAAAAAACTTGTACACTGTCAATGTGATTAGAGCACACTTGCTTGTTGATGGGATAGACATAACTTATAAATGTTGATATATCATGGTGAGGAGCCGACTATTGAATTGCCTAGTAGACCTCGTGGTAGAATTCATCATATGGAAAGCGAAATATGATCTAATGTGGAGATTACAATGTGGCAAATGATGATGACATTGATAGGCTTGATGAGGTGCTTGAAGATTTAGGGCTTTTGCTGCAAATCAAGCAAAAGATTCAAGCCTTAGAGATGGCCTCGATATTGCAATAGATTTTTTAAGTGGTTTATGAGCTGACTCACAACAAGAGCTCTACCTAGGTTGTAAGTTCTCTAAATTCTCCTTTATTGTGAAGCTTCTCCACTTGAAAATATACAATAAGTGGACCAATAAGTCGTTTGACATGCTTCTATAACTTCTGCGTGATGTGATACCTAATGAAGATCTCTCAGGTCATACTATCATGCAACAAGTACTTAAGGGGTTAGGTATGGGTTACCACAATATTCATGCATGTAAATATGATTTTTGTTTATTTTGAGGTACCAACAAGCATCTTACTAATTGTCCTACTTGTGGTACTTCTAGGTATAAGATGTGTAGAGGGTCTAGAAAGCCTATTCCTCATAAGATTCTACGATAATTTCTTGTAAAACCAAGGTTGCAACACCTTTTTGTGAATCCTAAGATTTTCTAAACGTGCATTGGCATAAAGATGACCACAAGAGACAGGCAAACATTATGGGCTATCTAGCAGATGGGTTTTCTTGGTTTAATTTTGATAATGAATATCCAAACTTTAAGGATAGTCGTAATGTGTGGTTGGGGTTAGCTAGTGATGGCTTCAATCCTTTTGGCACCATGAGCTAGTCATATAGCATGTGGCTAGTGGTACTTCTTTCGTATAACTTACCACGATGGATGTGCATGAAGAAAGAGTATTTCATGATGACATTGTTAATCCCTAGGCCTAAAGAACCAGGGAAGGAGATCGACATACACATGCAACCTTTGATTGATGAGTTGAATGATCTTTAGGTCAATGGACTATGGGCATATGATGCATAATCGAAGTCTTCTTTTAAAATTCATGTTGCATTGATGTGGACCATCAACGACTTTTCAGCGTATGGGAATTTGTCAAGGGGGAGCAAAAAAAGATATAACGCTTGTCCTTATATGTGAAGATCAAACACCATCAATTAGACTTAATAGCAAGATTAAGTACATTGGTCATAGGATGTGGTTGATAAAGGAACATAGGTAGAGATGTAGCTTGAAATTTGATGGAATGTGTGATAATCGTGAAGCTCTTGAACCATACTCTAGTGAAGACATTCATTGCCAATTACACACAGTGGTAGATGTGGGTATGGGAAAGCATCCAAGGAAATTTAAAAGAGCCCATCATGTTGGTGGGTTCAACTAGATTAAAAAATCCATATTCTTTTAATTGCCATATTTGTCAAAGTTAAAGCTTAGACATAACCTTGATGTCATGCACATTAAGAATAATATTTGTGAGAATATTTTTCATACAATTCTTAGGATTGATGGAAAACAAAAGACACTTATAAAGCTAGGCTTGATCTAGAGGAACTTGGTATTCGGAAGGAACTACATCTACTAAAGAGGGCTGATGGCAAGTATTCAATGCCTTATGCAAGTTATGCATTAACTTATTCTAAAAGAAAATTATTCTATCCATTTCTAAGGAATGTTAGATTACCCAATGGTTATGAATCACATATAGGTAGGTGTGTGGACAACTCATGCTCAAAACTTTCAAGTATGAAGACTCATGGTTGCCATGTGTTGCTTCAAAGGCTATTACCTGTGGGTATTCATGGCTTATTGTCCAGAGATGTCACCACCACCATATCCGAACTCGAGGCCCTTTTTGAGAGGTTGTGCCAATGTATGTTGAATGTTGAGGAGTTGTAGGAGATGTAGAGCGATATTGTCACAATATTGTGCAAGCTAGAACTTATCTTTCCACCTACCTTTTTCAGTATAATGGTTCACCTAGCGATCCACTTACCTCAAGAGGCCTTAGTAGCTGGACCCTGTTGCTTACCGCTAGATGTATCCTATTGAAAGGTACAATGTGAATACAATACCTACCATCTTTATTTTAATGTTTGATTTTTCTCCCCTAATTTAGATTTTACTATGTAGATACTTAGGGTCTTTAAAGTAATTCGTTCGAAATAGAGCTTATTCGGAAGGTTCAATTGCCAAAGCTTATGCTGTTCATGGTACTTGACCTGGTGCTCTCTTCACTTAAAAGACATGGAGACAATATTTAACCATCCATATAGGAATTTTGATTCTTTAGAAGATGGTGGCCTGGACATCTTTACAAATAGAGTTAGTTTTATTTCTCCACCCACATATGTGGTATTATCCTATGAGGAGGTTGAAATTCCTAAATAGTACATTAGCAATAATTGTCAGGAGATGCAACCTTATTTAATGTAAGTGGCTGTCATTACATCATTTTTACTATGTTAATGAACTATTAAAATTTGTGTGTATTCCTTAACCAAAGTGAAATTTGTGTTACAGTAAACATATGACATTTTAAGCTCACGATATGGTGATGACATAGATGAGTGTCACAAAAGTGAATTTAGTTAATGATTTATGAATAAGGTAAATATAATTAACAAACTCCACATATACTTACTTATGCTATAGGTAAATGAAGTTTAACAAAATAGAATTAATGGTCCATTTTTCTTATTGTTACTATAGATGAGTGTGTTGTATGAAAGTGGTGACTTGGTTATCAGTGCATTATATGCATTATCACTTGAACCGGATTCATGTTGCAAGAGATATAACAAATTGATAAATAATGGTGTGCGATTTCATACAACAGAATTTGATGATAGGAAGAAGACTCGAAACAGTGGAGTGCTTGTAGAGGGAAAACAAGGAGACACGAAAGTTGGATTTTATGGGGTTTTGACACACATGTTTGAGTTTACTTATCTTAGAAACAAAAGAGTGATCTTATTTAAGTGCAAGTGGTGGGACACTAACATGTGGCATGTTCAAGTTGATGACGACTTTAAAAGCATTAAGATTACTCGTACTTTGTATGATAATGATCTATATGTGCTAGCATCACAAGCTAAGTAAATATTTTATGTAGAAGACATGAAACTAAGAATTGAATGGCTTGTAGTGCAATAGTTTAAGCATCGCCACATCTATAATATAGACTCACAAGAAGGTGATGCAAATTTATTAATTGATGTGGAGGCTCAATTAGCATATGAGATCTTAGATGAACATTTTATAGTAAATGGTGATGAAGGAAATGAGCTACATCCAGTAATCGATTGTGATGTTGAGAACTAATGTAGGTCATGAGACTATTGATGAAGAGGTTATTGAAAGAATAGTGCAAGTATCTAAACATGTAGAGCATGATTTGGTATTGAATTCAGTGAAGATGAGAATGAGAATAAGGATATGGATGAGACACTGGTGGATTATGATAGTAGCGATGGAAATTGAATGGTTACGTGTGTTTTTCTTCTTAAAAAATCTATCTCCTTAATTACGCTTGTAAGGTCAATTTTTTATTTTAAGTCGATGATATTAACATAAGCTTTTGTATGTTGAATGATGAGTTGCCAAGCTATTATGTTGTCTATTTTCTAATGACAAACTTATGCCTCCTTTGTTCGATTTTAGGATTACAATGGCCGATAGTCGAAGGAATGTTCGAAGGAGTGGAGGGAGGAGTAAACGGGACACCCGGTTACCAATTCTTGATGAGTCGGATTCTCACCATTCTAGGGATGATATGCGCCAATCATCACAAAACAACCATCCATCTAATCCTCTTGATTCCTCAGGTATTCCATTTGGCCATATCATTAAAGTAGAATAAGTTAGTTTATATTGGTAATACAAATTGTTTTTTCATTCTATTGCAACAAATGACAGTCTACATGGTCAAAGTATCAACATTAGTCCAACAAATGCATCCTTAAAAGGCAGCAATTCAACTGATCATAACCACACTCCATGTAAGTGGTGAAACTGGCATATGATATGTTTCAAAATGTACATGAAGTGATATTCAAGTGTATTGCAAAGGTAAGAGGACGTTGGCTGTGATATTACTATATTTTAGTAATTAAATGGTGCTTGCTTAAGACAATAGACATAGCCTGAATGTAGAAGATAGGTTTGGAAATCAATTACCTATTTTTGAGAACTCTTTATTCTATGGACTGTAAAAGATATAAAAGTGATCATATTTTCTATCTACTTGGTTTTTTTAGCATTAGCTAAAGGTTCCATGAGAATGGTGAATTGAAAAGTAAATGAGTTCGTGGAAGTTTCTACTAGAAATTTGACAATCTCCCTATAAACTATGGAATTAATACCATCCCAGGTTTCAAATCTTCCAATCAGTACAATAATAATATAGGTTAACTTTAGGTGTTAATAACACTTTTAAGCAATGCTTGAAACTGCTCTCTTGTAATTATAATTTCATTGACAATTAAGGTTCTCTGTTTTTTGGAATGAAATATATGTTAGATATGACTTGGCAGTTTTGATTTTCTTATCACTTTTTCTCACAAGAGCCCAGCAGCATTGTTTCTTTCCAAAAATCCATGCCATACGCACAAAATTGGATACCTGTATCCTAATGCAAAAAGCTTGTCTTTGATATTTGATAACGGGAAAAGAAATTGTGTAAACCCTCGAAGTTTTGAGGTCAAATTAAAGCTTAAACCCTAATCAGAAGTCAACCGGATTTACAAAGTCAACAAAACCCTAGTTTACCGCAACCGCTTAAGTCCGGCATTCCCGTTTTCTCTAGCCTTAGAAAACGAAGTTGGAATAATTAGCTATAATAGTTCGTAATAGCTATAGGTTATATAAAAATATCAGATTTACGAAATTCAAGTGTCCTTTTAACCCGATCATATACAGTTCTTAAAAAACGTGTCCTAGGGCTCGGAATAGTAAAAATATTCCGAATACATCGTTAGACTCGTAAAAATATAATATTTCCAAAAATATCAATTTCGTAATTTTTCGGTAGCTAAAAATAACAGATATCGCATTTATACACGTATTTTCTTACTACCGGTACTTAAATTGTCATGTCTACTTTACATTACACTATGTACCACTATTCTACACTATTCACCTAGCTCTACTTTTCCTTACAAGATACTCTTACTACCTATACCTCTATTTCTTACACATTTTCATTTCCAATACAACTTCACATCTCTCATTTTTTACTTTTAATTAACAAAATAACAAAAAAAAAATAAATTTCTCTCCCCCATTTCCCCATGTGTAGCGCCGGCCACCCCCTCTCCCTCTTCCAATTTTTTTTTTTTATTTTTACTTTATTTAATTAACACAATTTATCTCCCCCATTTTCCTATAAATACTCCTTCATACTTCCACTTTTTTCACACCACTTCTACACTAAAGTTACTATACTTAAATTTCTCTCAAAATTTCTCCAAGAAGTTCTCTTTAGTTCATTTCCTTTAGGTAATATTCCTTCAAGATTTTCCTATGTTCATCTACTTAATATGAACTTAGTGTGTGTTTTCTAAAACCATGAAGGTTAAGAAAGCAACAATAGGTTCATACTTTGTTTTTGTTCATAATCTAAACTCCTTTATGTTTCCTTTATGTTCATAACTATCTAATATATCTATATAGCTATATATATTATTTAGAGCATATAAGCTCATTGTCTTGCAATTATTTACTTCATTGTAATTTATTTAATTTCAAGTTGTTTTTAGACTAGTCTTTCTAGTCTTAGACTTGTCTTCATCAAGTCAAAACATTTTCTTTTCTTTTCTTTTCTTTTCGGGACTAGTCTTTTCTTAGTCCCGGGGTACCTTGAGGAAGCTAAGGTCCCAATACTTGATTTATTTCTTTATTTGCTTATTCTTTCAAGTTATTATGTTCCTTTATATTTCCATAATTTTATGATTCATACTCATGCATGAACATAATGATTTTTGTCTCAACAAAAATAGATAAGGAAATGTTTTCTTAGATTAAAGATTCTTTTCTAAGAAATAAATGTAGAGATTAAGTTTCTTAGAAACTCATAAGGATGCCTAGAAATGATTTTTCTTAAATAAACAAAAGGTTTTATACAAATTTACTTTTCATCAAGTGCTAGAAATTCTTTTGGAAAAGTCACAAGAAACAAAAATATTCTTTTATGAAATTACTTTAAAAGGGTTGTTGGAACCTAAGTTTAGAAAATAAAATCATTCTTTAGAAATTTAAAGCAATTGCAAGAAATTAAATTTAGAGAATGAAATACTCATTTCAAATAACTCAAAATCTTTTCAAAGTAAAATGAATATTCCAAAAAATCCTAAGTTCAAAAATCTTTCAAAACTATGCTTTTTCATAAATTAAGACAACTTCATTTACTTCATACATATGTTATGAGTCAATACATATATGTATATACCTTTCTAAAAGTTTATAAAATATTTGGAATATCTATCTCTTCAAGCGAGCTTTATTTAAAAGAAGGAGTTCAAGTTTTTGCAAATTCGTGGAGAATCTGGTCACTGCTTTTCCGGGACCCAAACGACTTAGTTTTATGAAAATAAGTTTAGAAATGTGTAGATCTTTTTGAGTAGATAGAAAATGATATATTATATATGAAATTCCAAGTTAAAATGAGCAAGTTATGGTCATTTTAAGTTGGAATTTCCTCTTATACGATTTTACCGCGATTTTAAGAAAAGTTTAGAATCTTCAAGAATAGAAGTTTTATGAAAGACTCATTTTGGTTTTTTCATCTTGTTTAGGTAACGAAGGACCCGAGATCGTTTTTCTAAAGGCCTATTTCGATTAGATCTACCGATATGGAGTGAGTTAATTCTTTCCCTAAGTTACATTTCCTTATTTGTGCTTGTAAATAGTGGCACTAGAAAGTTAGGAAAAGATAAATGAACAATTGTTATGAAAAATTTGTTGAATGAAAGTTAAGTATATCGAAGGACAATATGTTTAAATATAAGTGTGATTCTTATATTGATATGATGAAATTATGGTTGCTCACCTTTAATATGAATTCAACTTTATTTGGTTAAATGTATAATTGAAATTTATTCATATATATCATACTCGTGAGTCACATTTATTTCACTACTATTCTTCGTGTGGGAAACGAGGAAGTGGTAGTGGTGGCTGGTAGGAGCCGAGAGTCTACATGGGCCAGTAGGAACCAGGAAGTTTACAGGCGAGTAGGAGCCAGCAAATCTGTAATTATTAATGGTCGTATAGGCCTGTAACCTCCCAACCGTTGTCATGGAGGGCGTAAAATCCATGCTACACTTGATTTTCGGTTAATCTTGTGTATTTTGTTTGCTCATGTGATTGGTGCATTTACATATGCTTGAATTAAATAACTTGGTTGTTATATGGATATGTTATATAGTTAGGAATTATCTCACTAAGCTAGATTTGCTTATACCCTTATAGTTTTCTATTATAGTATGATTTCTATGGTTGGCCCCAAGGAGCCCCGTGTGCTAGGTACGAGTTTAAGCTACTATGAGTTTTTAGAAGAAGTTTATGTATTTTAGTTTTGAATATAGACTTCTAGGAAAAATCTCTATAGTAGGCTTATGTTGTAGTTATGATTAACTTGTTGTTAGTATAGTTGAAAAAGACTTTAAGGCGGGGGAATGCCCTTAAGACAATGTAAGAAATTATTATTGAATGAAGATCTTATGTTTATTTATATAAGTTCATACTTGCTTTTACTATCTACTTAAACATAATACCCCTGTAAGTCTCCTACTATCTTGGAAGCACACCTTGCATGTAATATCGAAGCTCCTGCGTGACTAAGGTTGTCATTCATTAGCTTTAATATTATATGCGGCGGACTGCCACGTTTAAGGTACCTTCCGGGGTGTGATAGTTTAAGTTGGTATTAGAGCACAAGTTTTAGGTAAAAGAAAGTAGAAATAGACTTTAAGATAGATAGTAATAAGTTAGAACTCAAGCTTAAGATCTGATCCCCTATTTGTTTTACTTGATAGCTGACTTCCCCGAGGTTAAGGAAAAATCCAGACATTTCCTTAAGGACCCAGACGAGACCTTCGTGAATTACCATCTCAGACTGAGAGTCCTGTATGAGGAGTTCGCATTAGTTGGAAGGCCCAGAACTGCCTGCGAAATGTTTAAGTCATGGAAGAAAGGATTGAGACATTCCCTGTAGAGGAACTTGCCCGAAGAGTTGAGGTTCGATGCTGTGAGCAATCGGAGATGGAGTGACGTAGAAGTGATCTATGTGATCGAGAGAATGATGGTTTTCATGTATCGAGAGACCATGTTGCAACAGATGACCTTCATCCTGAAGGCGAAAGGAGGGCGATAAGAACCAGACTTCCAGACTTGGAATAAGTTGGGACCCATGTACATCTACGCATACGATGAGCTGGCGGATCATACCGACTGGCTAAGGGCGGACGTCGAAGAGCGATTAAAGCACTCATCAAGGAATTCTACAAAAATATTGGTGTAGCTAATTTAGAATCAAAAGCCCCAAAGCTTGATACTAAAGCAACAAATTTGCTCAAAGACATGCATTGGTGTCATGATCTGGCGAATCCACGGCCATCCTAACCATAACGAACCTTCAGTCACTCATCTTGGGGATTTTTCTGGCAAGAGAAGTAAAGAAATTGCCCAAGATGTTAGGAGAAGTCGTGGGACTTCCCATAGCCACTCTAGAAGGAAGAACCAGGAGAGGGAGAGGGGGATCATTTTAATGTCCTCGGCTGGTAGAAAAAGAGAACACGCATGATGTTGGTACTTTTCGTAGCAGCCTGGGATATCAGCTCCTTCGGTTTCACTTTGGGTGAACAACTCATTGGTCTTCACCTCCATATGCCAAAAGCAAAACCATTGAAGAGTGTGTGCACTTGAAAGATTAGTTTGACGTCGATGACAGGAAGTAGATGGACTCACATTTTTTTGTGGCTCGAAGAAAGAAACTTGGGGTCAGGAAGGTCATCATCACCACCGGAGTTGCAGCTGCAGCTGTAAGCACAGTCCAAATAGTAGGGTGAAGCCAAATGATTTTAGGATGATGTGGTAAAATATGAGGTGGAAGGCATATGGTTGATAACTTTTTTTTTAATGCAATTTCCTTGTAATTTGCAAAAATTAAAAAAATCTTATTAATGAAATTTTATTTTTTTAACCAATCCTAATACATTTATTTATTTCATTTCTTTAATGATCCATAATTATTCTACATAACTTAATTAAGCAAGTTTAACATTTAATATAATTTAACTAATATTATATTATTACTTAACAATTTCATTTATTTATTTGCCAAAACAATTTTAAGTTAATATGTCAATACAATTGAAATCATTTTAGAAATGTAAAATATTCTAAATATATTATATTATTTAAATATAATTTACAATAAATTAAAAAAAACATAAATAACTATTTTTATATTATTATTTAAAAAAAGTCTCGATTCGTGTGCCTTGCATTGTATGTACTAGCCCACTTATTTGCATGACTGGTATGTTGCGTGTTGACCGATGCATTCTAGTACCTTTATCTTTCCCTTCGTGTGTTTTGCGTGTCATTACAGGCCTGTGTGCTCACATATGCATGCTCCAGCGCATTTATCATGCCTGCACATGTGAATAAAACTAAAGAGACTGAATGCTTCTTGCTCTATTCGAGGTGCTCGTGCTACATTTCTGGCTTGCTTAAATGCTAGTTCTTGCACCCGCAGCAAGAGTTGAGGTTTTGCTTATTTGAATTCTTTATAGCACTGGACATGGGTTCAAAGGAAAACCAACAGCATATTGTGAGGTCAGTCTCCCAAAATCTCATTATCCCAACAGTCCTATTAGTAAATATTTTTATTTGTTAAAGAGTATCTTTACTTCTTGTGAACGTTATGCCAGTACGTTAAAGAATCTTTTTTCTATTTTCTTTCCTTTTTTTTTTTAAATAACAGTTTCATTTTATCGAAGATTTTAAAATGAGGTCTTTGATATTTAGTTATGTTTTATCCAGTATCCAACATGAGAATACAGAACAAAGCAACGAGACACCAAATGACCAAATCAGGGGTCCTGCTGTTAGCAATTCAGTAAAAGGATGACGTGATTTCTTCAACAACTATCCTTCTGCCGAAAGGAAGTTGATATTGTTGCTAAGTGTAGCAGCTGTCTTCTTGGACCCGTTGTTCTTTTATGTTCCTGTTGTGAAAAATGCCTCAACTACTCTGAAAAGTATTTGCTTTTTAACAGGACAATGGTAAGCAAATGTTGGGGCACATAGAAATATCTATCGAATTGATGATGGTAGGTTTATATCAGTATTTAATATATTCACAAGCGTAAAAGCCATTTCTTGTTTCACTCTCTCGTGTATCCATCCTGGATCACTTAAGCTAAACTAATTAAATGTTTCAACTGTTAAAATATTAATTTGCAATTTTAACCCTTGCTGAGAATTTGCTTTACGTTGAAGCAATGGATGGCGGCAAATGGCAGTTAATTGCATGATTCTGGAGCAAGCTAGAATAAGTAAAAATATTAGCTGTAAATTGTTAAAGAATTTGACTTTTCAAACTTACTCTTGTAATTTATCTCCTAGAGAATTCTAGCTGCCCAGTGGATATGCGTTGGAATTGTACTGTGCCCTTCCTAGCTTAAATATTTTTTTTTTTGTAAACCGCCAATGGCTATTATAAAAGGACCTTCGGTCCTCTGTTTGTATGAGGATCAATTTTTATATATATAATGAGATAATTTGTATTTGTTTCCTCTCTTCCCATCTCTAATTTAATTAATGATTGTCCTCCTATATCAAATATAACTTTGCACCCAACATATTTTTGGTATCAGAACTAGACCCCTTTTTCATACATATACCCAAACATTTAAACACCATACACACAAACCTTTGTAATGGCATCAACAAGTAGTAATGCCACATTTAATTTTTCCCAACAAGGTATTCCTATATATGTTTGTTGGAGAAAAATATGATATATGGAGCACGATGATGAAGACATTATTTATCTCACAAGATTTGTGGGAAATTGTTGAGGAAGGTTATGAAACCGCTATTGCTAGTCCAGAGGTAAAAGCAACCTGGACAATACCTCAACGAAAAGAGCATAAAGAAAATGCTATGAAAGACGCCAAAGCATTGTCTTTCATACAACAAGGGGTTAGTCAATCAATATTACCACGAATTATGGGTGCAACCACATCACATGATGCCTGGGAGATTTTAAGGAAGCAATATGGAGGTCATGATAAAGTTATATCAATCAAACTCCAGAATCTATGGAGAGAGTTTGATAATTTATTTATGAAAGATAATGAGGAGGTGCAAGAATTCTTCTCAAGAGTTACAATTATTATTAATCAAATTAGAGGCTATGGAGATACAATTCCAGATAAAAGAATTGTAGAAAAAGTATTGAGAAGTTTGCCAGCAAAATTTGAGCATATTGTTGCTGTTATTGAAGAATCCAAAGATTTATCAAAATTGTCTTTGGATGAACTTATGGGATCATTAGAAGCCCATGAAAAGCGTTTGAGTAGATTTTCTACTCAAAATCTCGAGCAAGCCTTCCATTCGAAGGTTAATATCAATAGGCAACAAAAAAGTGGCAAGATAGATATGAAAGTAATTATGGAAGTTCATCGAACTCTACACGTGGACGTGGTAGATACAAATTCCCGAGGTCGTGGTAGAGGAAGAGAATTCAACATGAGAAGCAATACATCTCAATGCCGAATATGCAAAAAATTTGGCCATGAATCCAAGGATTGTCGGTTCAAATGCAAAAGATGTAGAAATCCCAATCATTCTGAAAGGGATTGTTATTACAAAGATCGAGAAGATGACAAAAATGCAAACTTTTCTGAGGAAAATCAAGATAAACAGGTATTTTATTCTTGCATGAATGCTGAACAATCATTTGAGAATATTTGGTATGTTGATAGTGGATGTAGCAATCACATGACTGGGAATAAGGAGCTATTTGTTGAGTTTGATGATAAATTCAAATCTGAAGTAAAGCTTGGAGATGGCAAGAGTCATGAAATTATGGGAAAAGGAGCTATTGCTGTTAATACAAAGCAAGGTAACTCCAAATTGATTTATGATGTTCATTATGTCCCTAAATTGACTCAAAATTTATTAAGTTGGCCAATTATTACAAAGAGGTTATATGGTGAATTTTGATAATGGCGAATGCATTATTACTGATAAAAGAAGAATTGTATTGTTGCAAAGGTAAGATGAGCATGAATAAAGTTTTTCCTTTATCTATACCTCTTAATGAAGAATATGCTTTGCAAAGTGTGAAAAATGATGAATCACACTTGTGGCATTTGAGATATGGCCATCTAAATTTTAAGGGACTTCATTTGTTGAAGAAGAAAAATATGGTTATTGGTTGCCAAATATTTCATCTCCTGAAAAATGTGAAGGATGCATCTATGGCAAAATGCATCGATTGCCATTTCCAAAGCAATCTTATAGAGCTAAAGCTCCATTGGAATTGGTTCATTCTGATATATTTGGACCAACAAGAACCCCATCTTTGAATGGAAATAGGTATTTTATTTTATTTGTTGATGATTATACAAGGATGATGTGGATATATTTCCTGAAGCAAAAGTCAGAAGCATTTGCCACTTTCCTTAAATTTAAAGCTATGGTGGAAAGGCAAAGTGGATACAAGTTGAAAATTTTGAGAACTGATCGTGGAGGTGAATATACATCACATGAATTCCAAAATTATTGCAAAGATGTTGGAATCAAAAGGCAGACTGTACGACATACTCCTCAACAAAATGGCGTTGCAGAAAGGAAGAATCGTACTATAGTAGAGATGGCTAGAAGCATGTTAACTCAAAAGGGTCTTCCAAACAGCTATTGGGCTGAAGCAGTAAATACTGCTGTCTATATATTGAATAGATCACCACAAAAGCAGTGCTTAATAAGACTCCTATCAGCTTGGCATAAAAGGAAACCACAGTTAATCATATGAAGATTTTTGGATGTCTGGCATATTCTCTCATTCCATCACAAAAGAGAGAAAAATTTGATGAGAAAGGAGAAAAGTATATTTTCACTGGTTATAGTGATGAATCTAAAGGATATCGCCTTTTCAATCCAGAGAAAAATGAATTGATTATTTCAAGAGATGTTATATTTGATGAAGATGGTACATGGGATTGGAAAGAAAAATCTCCTATTGTTGAAAGAATTATGCCTCCAGGATCTAATGTAATACAGCCAGATCCTCAATCCAATTCAGATCGTGATACTCCTAGCACATCAACACCACAAGGTTCACAAGAATTTTATCCAGAATCAGAAAGTCCAATAAGAAAGGTACGTTCTTTGCGTGATATTTATGAATCTTGTGAATTTGCATTTTTCACTTGTGAACCACAAAAATATGAAGAAGCTGCAAAAGAGGAAATTTGGAGAAAGGCCATGGATGATGAGATTGCAACTATTGAAAAGAATCATACTTGGGAGCTTGTTGATCTTCCAAAAGATAAGGAAGTTATTGGATTAAAATGGGTCTACAAGACCAAATATAGAGAAGATGGTTCAATACAAAAGCATAAAGCTCGTCTTGTTGCAAAAGGATATTCACAACAACCAGGTATTGATTTTAATGAAACATTTGCACCAGTTGCACGGATGGAGACAATTAGAATTGTTCTTGCATTAGCAGCTCAATTAGAATTGCCAATATATCAATGGATGTCAAATCAGCATTTTAAATGGAGAATTGCAAGAGGAGGTATATGTAGAACAGCCTGAAGGATATATTATCAAAGGCAAAGAAGACAAGGTGTATCGCCTACACAAGGCGTTATATGGACTGAAACAAGCACCACGAGCATGGAATAGCAAAATTGATAGCTATTTCCAGAAAAATGTTTTTCAAAGGAGTCAAAGTGAACCTTCACTTTACATAAAAAAGGAAGGTACACATGATTTCCTTATTGTATGTTTGTATGTGGATGACTTGATCTATACAGGTACAAGTCAACCCATGATGGATTAATTTAAGATGGCAATGATGAAAGAATATGAGATGACTGATTTGGGTCTTATGAAATATTTTCTTGGAATTCAAGTTCATCAATCCAAAGGAGAAATATTTATTTCTCAAGAAAAATATTTGGATGATTTATTGAAGAGATATCAAATGAACAATTGCAAGCCGATTACTACTCCACTTGCAACAAATGAGAAATTGCAGATGGAAGATGGAGCACCAAAAGTTGATGAAAGATGTATAGAAGTTTAGTTGGGTCATTGATTTACCTGACAAACACAAGGCCAGATATTGTTTACCCAGTTAGTTGATTTCCAGATTTATGCAAAATCCAAGCAAGCTACATTATGCAGCAGCCAAGAGAATATTGCGATATTTGCAAGGACAAAAAATTATGGTATTCATTATGTGAAAGAAAAAGAATTCAAGCTTGTTGGATATACAGATAGTGACTGGGCTGGATCAATTGATGATCGAAAAAGTACATCAGGATATGTATTTTCTTTGGATCAAATATTATATCTTGGTCATCAAAGAAACAAAAGACAGTATCATTATCATCATCTGAAGCAGAATATATAGCAGCCACAGATGCAGCATGTGAAGCGGTATGGCTAAGAAGAATTTTGGCAGATTTAAATCAATGCCAAGAAGCCCCTACAATTATCTATTGTGATAATATGTCAACTATTGCCATGACGAAGAATCCAGTATTTCATGGAAGGACAAAACATCGAGTTGCGACATCATTATAAGGAATTGGTACAAGATGGAAATTCAACTTGAATTTATCAACACAAAGGAGCAACTCGGAGATATATTTACAAAAGCTGCCAGCAGAAAAATTCGAGCAATTTAGAAGATGTTTAAAATTGCAAATTAAGAGGGGGTGTTAAAATATTAATTTGCAATTTTAACCCTTGCTGAGAATTTGCTTTACGTTGAAGCAATGGATGGCGGCAAATGGCGGTTAATTGCATGATTTTGGAGCAAGCTAGAATAAGTAAGAATATTAGCTGTAAATTATTAAAGAATTTGACTTTTCAAACTTACTTTTGTAATTTATCTCCTAGAGAATTCTAGATGTCCAGGTGGATATGCATTGGAATTGTATTGTGCCCTTCCTAGCTTAAATATTTTTTTTTTTTTGTAAACCGCCAATGGCTATTATAAAAGGATCTTCGGTCCTCTGTTTGTATGAGGATCAATTTTTATATATATAATGGGATAATTTGTATTTGTTTCCTCTCTTCCCATCTCTAATTTTATCAATGATTGTCCTCCTATATCAAATATAACTTTGCACCCAACATCAACCAAGTAAATACTCTCATGGATTACAGGTATTTTAAGACTTAACAAACGTGTGATGCATACGAAAGAATTAAATATAATGATATAATTAAAGTTATATCATAAAACAGGTATTGAATCAAAATATATACATAATTGATGGTTAAAAAAAAATTATACATGAATAGTTTAAAAATATATATGTATTCTACAATATACTCTTACTTGAAGAACAAAGATATTTCGAGAAGGGGGGGGGGGGGGGGGGGGGGGGGGTGGGTCGGGGGGCGCGGCGGGGGCGGGGGGCAAGGAAAGAAAGAAATAATAGACAGAGAAGAGGGTTGGTGTATTAGTCAGTGAAAAAAATGGGTTAGTATTGTTAACAGGTTCTTATGATATCTTTAGTAGCTTAAATAGGTAATTGACTAAATGGAGATATATATATATATATATATAAACCATATTCTTTTTTTTTTTTCTTAGATAACCATCCATAAATACTGTATTTTTGTTATATTCCCCAAAATGTTCTCCCATAAAATCCTCTCTTTAAATTAATTTAAATCTAATATTATATAAGTAATTTGAAGGAATAAAAAAATTATAAGGTTCCAAAACCCCTAATTATAGCTTAATAATATAGATGCAATAGTATTTAAAGAAGAAGAAGAATTTGGATGCATTACTGTTTTGTTTAATAGGTTTTTTTTTTTTTTTTTTTTTTTTTTTTTTTTTTTGCCATAGTTTTGTTTAATAGTTTTCTCAGCTTTAATTGAACAGTTTACTAGACTAGATTGCATAACGGCAAAAATTATTACTCCCAAATTTAGGCATTAAACTATTGATTAGACTTCAGAATTTTCTGCTCGTTTTTTGCCCTAGGAATAGATACCGATATATGTAAGATGGACAGACTTTTCAGAGAAAGACACTGTATAGTTTTTGTTTTTTAAAGTATTTTGAAATTATAAGTTATTGACTTTATCTAAATTTTAAAACATTATAAATATAATTATTATATTATCTTTTATGATTTTAATAATTGATTTTAAATTACAGGATTTTAAGTAGTTAATTAAAAAAAAAAATATATATAATTTTAGACACACTTTCCTTTTTAAGACTTAGGGCCATTTTCTAGTGGGAATTGAACTGGTAGGTATCAAAATTTGATCTTAAATTCAACACTAGGATTTGGATTTTGTACGTGCGACGATGTTCGCATGTAATGTCCTTGAGTAAATGTAAAATTTGAAAGAAATTTAATTTGATACTTGAATTTTAAATAACAAATTTATTACTTAATAATTTTTTTTATAATTATTTTTACTATCTCCTTAATATCTTGTTTGTTTTGTTTGCTGATATGGAAGAGACAATCTGTTATTAATTTTTACTACATTTCTTAACACCATCTAGCATTAATAGGCTACCTCTTCTATATTAGCAAATAGAACAAACAAAATTAGTAAAGTAATAAAAATACTTATAAAAAGTTTGATGAATATTAAATAAACCACTTTAAAATTTTTATACCAAATTTGATATATTTCCAATATCTTACACGTGTATACAAGGCCTTAGTATTTTTATGGACTGTTGTCTTATGAGTTTTAAATTACTTGGTATGAACTCCCAACTCGCATAGATTAGCTCACAAACTTCTAATAAAGGGTACAAGGACGCTGGTAATTATACTATAGCTTACCACTCAGTGGAACAAACTCTATTACTCTAATGTTTGGAACTAATAGTGTATTTAATTCACTTTTACAGGGAGTGAATGGTTCTACATGAATCTTTAGAAATAAAAGGGAAAATGCATAAATATGAAAGTCAAAGGGATCAAAGAGAAGAAAAAAAAAATGAATAAAAAAAGTTAGTAAATTGCTAAAATATTGCATAAATTAAAATTAATGCAAAATGACTTAAGAATCTAAAATGCAGTGATCTACTAAAATACAAGGAAAGCATGAAAGGCTTTTATAGAAATGAAATTTAGCCATTGTCCTTCAAACACTTTTAAGGCTAAATAAATAACTTTTTTCTTGTATGCTTTTTTTTTTCCCTAAAGTGTGTAGTCTCTATGTAAAAAAATGTGTAAAGTTTTTATTTCATTAAGCCTTTCACATGTATAGAAGTCCCGTCAAAACCCTAAAAATTTATAAAAATTGCAAAGGGGAACTGTCATATTCTAAATTAAAAATGATAGTGATTCTTAAAGGAGCCATCTTAGAGGAAGGGTGGTTTCTCAAATGTGTTCGAAGTTCGATATCAATTTGATTTTCCCCTGTCATTTTACCTTTGCAGATGGTGATTTTTGTGGTACGTTGGCAATTGCTAACAGTGAGTTTGCTCAAGTTTATCATGCTTATCCAGTTTGTTATACGACTTTATCGAATCATTCCAGCTTATAAAGATGCAACAAGAAGTTCCGATATGCTACATATATATACTTGGTTTGCAGCTGCATTTAATCTTGTCATGTGCACACAGTTGCTCTTTTATATCTTGATTACTATGACTTTTGTAATGCCCTAAAAATAAGGCATTACAACCCACCACGTGTCCTCTTTTTTTTAAAGGCACACGTAAAAGCTATAAATATATAAACCACAATACATATCATCACATAACTCCATAACTTACATAAAGGATACTTAATATGAAAATCCAGATAATATAACTTCAATAACATCTATGTTGGCATAAATCAAGCCAACTGATAAAAATCCTCATAAGAAACATAAAACTAATAACTCATAAAATCTTTTCAACTGGAAATCTAAAGAAATCTAATAACTTCCTATGATCAATAAAACTTCTTTCCAGCCATCTACATATCAACTGGGTAATCGGGTTCACTATCATCATCCTCAGGCTCTACGAATACAACAAAGCTAGATAAATGATACACTATCTGGTTTTCACCTGTTACTGAAAAATAAAAAAGGAATGAGCACAAAGACCCAATACATCCAAACCAAAAACATAGGTGTATGATCATACATCAAACAGTTCACACACGAATTAATATCTAATGCAGCAAGAACCAATTATTATCTTTTTATTAATCCAACATACAACACAGTTTAAGATCATCCGCGACTAATCCCAAACTTAAAGTAACTTAGACTCATTAAAAACAAGCAGTATAGGAAAATAAGTAATATAATACATATATGCTGTTGGGATTCTCCCACACACCTGGGTGCTGTACTCGCACTACTCCTAAACTATCGGAAACATCTCTATGCACAAGTCCACTCGGGCAACCTCGCACATTAATCATCAGGTTACTAGCGTTAGTATCACACTCTACGTGGTCTTTACTAACCACAACCACTCACAACCAACACTCGATTCAATTATAGTCAAATATAAATTAGGTTAAATTTATAAACTAATCCTACAAGCACAAACAAACAAGCATGGTAAGGACGTACGTATTTCCGCTTAAGAAATTGAAATCTTATTTTCAAACAAACACATGAACAAAGAATCATCCATTCCACTAATCGATTTACAATATTGATATAAACATAAGAAATATAAACCCTAAATCCTAATTCATCAATCTAGAATCTCTAACATACCTTTCTCCTATGAAACCCGTAGAATCACTAGATCTCCAATCAACACCACGAAATAGTGAAACCTTAATTCTCAAGATTACTTGTTCATCATTGTTCATACATTCACAAATCATTCTCAACAACAAATATGATTCAAATTCTCTTAACAACTTAAGATCTATGAATTATAGTTTAGGGTTGAGTCTTACCTTTTTCAATTGATTATAGATCTGAAATCCCCAATTTCTATACTTAGGGTTTTTCTTCAATATCCACCAAAGATCAATTCCCTTCACCAATCAACAACACAATATTAGAAAGAAAACATCATAGAATGAATTAAATGTTTAGGAGAGGTTACTTCCAAGTCCTTGACAAAATCTACCTTGGAGAGTATGAACTAAGGTTTCTATATGTTTAAGAGAGACTATGAGGGTTAAGATAGGTTATGGGACGAATTTATAGAGTTAAATCTCGAAGAGATATAGGCTGGATGTGTAGAAAACGAAGCTGCTGGCTTAAAACTCTCGGGTTGTAAAATAAAATCCAAGGCCGCCACTTAAGCGGACGGCCTTCTTGGGTATGCTGGCAGCCTACATTTGTACGCCGGTGACCTAAAGGCCGGTTTACAGCCAAATTCTTCGACAAATCCAAAAACTCCAAGGCTGGTGCTATCGGCCGTTGTCCTTGGATATAGGCCGGCGACTTAGAATTATAGGCTGGCGGCCTATATGCCGACCTACTCCAAAATCGTCCAGTCATTCGCGTACAGCTTCCTCTAGTCTAAATCATTTGTTTAAAGACAAAAATACCCTTTTAATCAACTATATATTACACTAATACCCCTCACTATGAAATATTTACTTGTATATTACAACTTTGCTTGACCCAGTCTATATACATAGACCATATCAAGATAAACTTTCGATATTATAAGTCATTGAAATGAGTCTAATAATCTTAGGTTCTTGGAGCATTTTGGTATTTACTTGCTGTTGAGCGAAACATGCATTGTTGATAGAGGGGCTTGCCATAAGAATGAAAATAAGACCTTATGTGTTGGTTCTTCTTTGTACTGTGATGATACTTCAAGTTACAAAGAATATTTGCACACGCATTGCTCGGTACCTCAAGCTAATGACACAAAGCCCTTTGATTATGGCATATACGATGAAGCATTTCAAACAATTATCATTGAGACAAAAACCCCTTTTCTAGAAAAGTTCTTTCTATGTTTTTGGTAGGTTTGAGAAACTTGAGGTAAGTAAAATGATATTAATGTTGTATCATCTAGTTTTGTCCAAGCAGCATGGGTTGTGTGGGCTAGCCTATTTGACCTAAAGAAAAAAAAAAAAGACAAAATAAGTAGATTAGGTTAAAAATTTCAAACCACATTGATAGATGGGCTATTTTGGCTTAACCCACATAACCTGTGAGTTAAAGTAGGTCCCAAACCCATATTAATGTATATATAATTTATAATTCCAGTTCTCCCCCATCTATTGGTAACACATACTCATCTAGATTGTATCTAGTGGATGGTCTTTGGTCTTTTGTTGATCTTCCCAACTCAATTTCTGATCAAGCTCTTTAGGCATCTTATTTCCAACTGAATCTTGCAATCTCCTCCATCATTGTTATGGTTTCAAGTAAAGGCATTGGATCTACATTGGTTAGGATATTGCTTGAGGATTTTAACTTCTTTAGCTTCTTTGTGTCTTCAATGGTCTAGTCTTCTAGAAAGACACATCTTTGCTTCTCAAAATTTTCTTCTCTACTGGGTCCCATAATTTTACTCATGTATATAACTAAGAAAAAATACACTACTTTGAATTTGCATGAAGTTTACTCTCTTATCCTTAGGAATATACACAAATGCCTAGTAACAAAACACTCATAAGTGATCATAAAAGATATTTTACTTATCCATACTCTCTTTAGGATATCACCATTCAAGGTATAAGAGGGAGATAAATTGATCAAATTGATGATTGTTCTCATTGCTCCTCCTCAAAATGATTTAGGTAGCTTGACATAAGACAACATGTATTTTACTCTCTTTATGATAGTGCAATTCGTCCTTTTGGCAATATCTTTTGCTAAGGCTTCTTTGGAACTATCTTCTCAAGTTTGATTCTATGGACTTACAATATTCCTCAAAAGGATTGTATTCACCACTATTGTCTACTCGAATGCATTTCAATTTTCTTCTTGTTTCTCTTAAACTCTAGTATGAAATTACTTAAACACATAAAAAAGTTGATCATTGGATTTCAAGGAAAAAGTTTACAACTTTCTACAATGATCATCTATAAAAATTACAAAATAAAGAGTGTCACCTATTGACTTTCATATTACACTATAAGAAAATTGACCTTTAGAAACAAAAATTTTATAATGGAAAATTAGTAAAAGAAGTTATATTTCCACAAAAACTAAAACACCCAAAATCCTTATACAGCTAATTTAGAAATAATTTAATTGAATAGTATTATAGGTATAGTTAATTCTAAACTTGAATTTGAACTTAGTTTAGAAATTTGATTTAGATAGATTGATTTAAATTAAATAGGCAAATAATAGAGTAAGATTAGATAGATTACTATAACTAATTAAATAAATAGATTAAATTGAAATTTGAGATTTCAGATATCTATTCAAATTGTTATTTTGTTCCAATATCCTTTTTCTATGAGCCATAGTATTAAATTCTTCCCAATTATTCATTTTAAGTTCCTTTCTTCTTTTTTAAATTTCCTAAACATTAAAACAAATATTTTAAATGTTTTATAAATTCTTAAACTCTAGAACTTTAGTTCATCTTCATTTTCTAGAATCCCTATAGTTTTTGAATTCATTGGCTTGATTAAAAAAATTAGTTATTAAATCGAAACTCAATTTAAATGTCAGTTTCTTATAAATTAAACTTCTAAACTATATCTCTAAATCAAGTTATTAATTTCTAATATATAGATTCTTAAATTATTTTCTAATTATTTACGATACATAAAATAATCACCAGAAATGTTTATACTTAATTCCTTTACCCTAAAATATCTTTATTATTCTTATTCTTATCTTTCTCTTTCCTTTTTCTCTTTTCATTTTTTTCCCTTTTCTTTTCCTTTCCTCGTTTCTTCCTCTTCCTCTTCCTCTTCTCTTCTTCTTCTTTTTCTTCTCTCTTTCTTTCTTCAAAACAAAATCCTAAATCTCAAATTCAATGAGACCAGAGGAGAAATTGAAGATAGAAAACAAGATAGGAGTTGATAATCAAGTTACAAAAGCTCCACAACCTAGAAAAGAGTAGTAGTTGAGAAGACCAAGTTAGTAAATTAGCTAAACACGTGAGTTCTTTTGTTTTCTTTATTTTGATTATTGTATATATTTATATATGATGAATAGATGCTAAAAAAAAGTAGGGTTTAAGATAAAATTGGAAAGTAAGCAATATATGAACATGTATGTCAAAATCTGAGTTAGTGTATACATGTATAGGTTAGATAACTGATGGCATGAATTAATGAAATATGAAGTAAAAATATGCATATAGCTATTGTGAGTCATAGCTATAACATGTATGTTAATTACAAGGTGTTGTATGTTAGGTTTGTGAGATAAAAAAGTAGATAAATAGATTAAAAATGGCATACTCTGTTTTCATAGAAGAGCACAAGGGGTACATAAGAAGATCCAATCCATCGTGCTCCTTGCTTTTACTTGAAAACTTAACTCATCGGAGAAGAAACACAATTAGAACACACCAAATCCTATCCAACCATGCTTCCTTTTATTTCTTTATTGAGAAAAAATTTGGAACAACACAACTAGTATCAGTTAGGCGTATTCGATCATGCTTCTCTCTGATTTGTTCATTGAACTTAATTCTAGAAAAGGATGGCCCCCCCTATCTCTTTGTATATATTTCTTTTTTATCCTTGCATGTTTAACATATTAAGGAGAGCACAGCTAGAACACGACTTCTATATCCAACTATGCCTCTTTCTATCCTTGAACACAAGAACAAACATGATGAGAACACGACTAAATGTATTAGTCTTGCTTCTCATATGCTTGAAGGACGGGGTAGAACATGACTAATGTATCTGCTCGTGTTCTTCATAAAAATTTAAATAAAATGAAATAGATAAAATGATAGTTAATATGATATGTTAATTAATTTATATGATTAAGAATGAATTAAGTGAATTAATAGGTTTAGTAATTAATTTGAGTTAACATAGTTTCTAAGTATAAAATGAACTTAGTTAATAAACTTAACTTCAACTCGACTTAAAATCTTAATGAGTTAAAATGAATTATATTGATTAAGATTAATCAACTTGTCTAAGATTAATTTAATATAAACTTAACTAGAATTAACTTAGATTAATATATTAGATTAAACTTTAAATAATGAGCATGTAATTTCTAAAATATGTTAGGCAAAAGCTATGTTCAATTAAAGATAATTTGACAAACAATAGAGAACAGTTTGTATCTTGGCAGGACGATTTTTGCTGCTATAGTAAGGTTCTTACTTAGTATTTGCTCAAATAGATTTTTAATATAAGATTAATATAAGTGAATGATTTATTTAATTGCTTATACAGCTTAATTTCTTAAATAGAGGCTTGACTCCTACCTTATGCTTTATCTTCTATTTAGCTAGAGTACAAACAATGTATAAGGTATGCAGTAACTTATATGTTAATTGTTAGGATAGGCATTTAAAATGAATTAAAACTTAAAGATAGTTTTATTAATTGAATGCTGCTTGTGCTTATTTTATTTAACTTGGTTCGTGGAGCAGCAACCTTGTCTAAAGATAGGTATGGTAGTTACGTGCTTAAGCTACCCCTACCATAATGCAATGGTATGACATGATACAATGACAATTCATAGGTAGATTAGGACGTAGCTTATGGGGTAAACAATATCAGTGTAACATCTATCTTGATCAATAAGAAATAAAATAGTAGAGCTCATGTTTATGGGACTAGTTAAGCTTTACTATATTATGGACTATGATGAGTAGAGTGTGTGTAATAGCTACGAATCCTAGGTGAAGCTATTTTCTTTTTTTGGTTAGATATAAGAGATATAAGTATCTGGATTGTTTATGTCAACTCCTTGAGTAGTTGTTGTTACTCAGGATTCCTAGATTCACCGAGGCTTGTTTCGTAGTGTGAGAGCTTCAATGTTGTTTGATTCACCTTAATGCAAGATAATAAATTGTTGATTGATGTATTGCATTAGATTAAGCTTGTATGTCATCTTGTATGTGCTTGTGTTACTATCATACCGAGCTTCGACTCATTGTTGTCTTCTTTTCAGGTGTTGATGGCTTGTTGATGATGTTTGACTCAGGTATAAGCGATTCTAAAGGTTTTGGAGGAGGAGTGAAGTATAGTAGGGCCGTTAGATTATTTGTGTTTTATTTTATTTTGTTTTAGAATTAGATTTATATTTATAAAACTTGAATTATCCTTTAAAGGCCCGATCAAGCCCATGTTTTGTAAAGGTATATTTTATCATTATAAATCTAGTTAATTTCAAAATCTAATTAAACAATTTTAGAGTTTTAAAAATCTCTAGAAAATGTTTGAAATAAACAAGTCCTTTAAAGTAGCTTGTGCGTAAAATGCTTAAGTATTATACGTAGCGATTATATATACCTTGATGTAATTTTATGGAATTACAAAAACAATTAGTGATGATGATTTTTGCAATAAAAATTTACGTTTAGAAATAGAAATTCCATGCCCAAAGCCCGATTTTCTTATAGTGTTACCTACATCTGTATGGATGAGGTCAAGTACATGAGATTTCCTTACGGTAGAATTTCATGAAATGCATCTATGTTGTTTTCAAGCAAGACAATTAGCATAGGTTTTTAGAGGCGTACCTTTCACACCAAACATAAATTGCTTCTTTATTGATATACGAAGTCCATTGTAGCTCATGTGACCAAGCCTTTTAAGCCAAAACTCTATTAATGATTCATCAGTCATGTTCATCTCTCATTTACTTAGTTTTGTAGACATTAAGTCAAAGGTATTATTTTTCTTTCATTTAGCCACTATGAGAGAACTATTGATGAGATTTCATTTAAATTGACCAGGGTAGCTATTGTATCCTTTATTATGGCTGTAAATGAGTCGAGTTGAGTTGATACAGTTCCAAGCTCGAACTCGACTGGAATAAAAAACTCGAAGCTCGATCTCGAACTTGAACTCAATCGAGCTTTGATTTTTAAGCTCGAACTCGACTCGATTAAGCTCGATTATTCTTTTGAATATTGATTTAACTATAAACAATATTTAATATTCAATAAACTCGAACTCATACTTGACTTGATTTAATACTCAATTAAGCTCATGAACTCACCGAAACGAAAATAATTTAGATAGACGAGTTCATTAGTGATTGAACTTATCTCTTTAAGAAACGAGATTAGTAGACTTACATTGAAGAGACAAGTTTTGCCGGGTCTAAACCAAAAATGAAAAAAAAAAAGAAATTTTATTAAGATATAAATAAATATAAAATAAAAAATAATGTAAAAATTTTAAAAAGTAAATTTATAATATTTTCCATGTAAATATAAATTAGTTATTATTTATTTACACCATTTGATGTGTTATGAATGGCAATAAACTAAATGAATATAATTAAATAAATATGTTTTTTTGCTTTATATGGAGTACTAAAATACCAATCCTACTTGTGAAAAATGTAGGACTTGATTTTTAAAACTTCTAATTTTTTGCTCGCATTTCAAATTCAAATACTCATCTGGATTGTTTTTATAGGTACACATGTTTCTTAAAAAATAAAAAATTTAGAGTTGTTTTGATACCTGAGATAGCTTGTCCAATGCTTCTGAAATCTTAACAAATTAGCATCAGCTTAGGTTTTGCAAGGAATGGAAACATACACGTGGAGAAATAGGATTCATACTTAAGCCGTCCTTTATAATGTGATAGAAATCTTTAGTTTCCAGTCAAATCTCTGACATATACATTCTAATATATGAATTTATAAGATGCAAATTGGGTAATGCAATCTTCGTTGGTACCAGATCTAAAACAGCTATCTACTGGAGATTAATCATCTTTTATTTTAGAGGTTTCGACCTGTATGAAATGGATAATTCATTCTAATATTTAAAAGTGGTTTTTCCCATTAATAATGAAATGATCTTGGGTCATCAGGAAGGATTATGGTTGCTATTGTTTCAACTACTGTGACTGCATTTTTCATGTGGATTCAGCTTTTGTATTTATAACTTCATTTCCATTCATTCAGGCTCATGATAGTTGATGATCCTTTAAAGGAGCGCAGAGTTGTCCACAAGGTTTAAAATCACTCTGATTCCTGGAGTTTAGATATTGTTCCATGGTTTGATATGCTAAAATAAATTATTAGTATAATAGAATTGATGAATGATTACTCCTTTTAGATTTAGGAAATACCAAAGTCACTGGCAATGACAATATTAAATGAAGGTGGCATAGAGTGTACTTTCTTTACACTAACATTTTATTGAGCAAGTCTGAGAACTGTTTAGATCTGTAACAGGTGCAATTGTTGTGACAATTCAAAATGTTATTGTATGTTGCAAATCAAGCGTATGATTAATAGTTGGTGAATAGAACAATCAAAACATACTCGTAAAACTTTGACTTGAATAATTTTCTGTTTTTGGATTTTGAATTTTTAAGAAACATGCGTGCCTATTATTGTATATTAATTGCATAGATTTTTAAATATTCTCTGTATATTAATTGTATAATTTTGTATAGCAAGAACAATATTTCCTTAATTACATAGAGATTTTCTTCCTTGTATAAGCATATTTGCATGGTAAATTAGTTCCCTATTCTTAGGGTTGTAATCCTATATATATGATTTCTTAATGAATAAGAGAAAAGACTTTTCTTTTTCAAATTTTTCTTTTTCCTGAAATATTCATGGTATTAGAGACATGAGTGGTGAGAAAAATGGGGGCAATGATGCCTTAACCATATTGATGATGCCTTCATACTTCCTTTCGACGAATGATAATCCATGAATTATTATTACTTAGGTTTCAATTAAAAGGAGAGAACTATGACAGATGGGCAAGAATGATAAGAACAACGCTTAAAGCCAAGGAAAAGTATGAGTTCATTGGTGGTATAGTAGAGCAGCCTTTAAAAGATTCTTTGGAGCTAAAAGATTGGTGGACTGTTAACTCCATACTGGTCTCATGGATATTGAACAAGATAGAACCGACCTTGAGATCAACCATCATATACATGGAACTCGCGAAGGATCTTTGTGATGACATTAAGGAACGATTTTCTGTAGGGAATGGACCGTGCATTCATCAACTTAAAATAAAAATGGTCGAGTGCTAACAACAAGGGGTAGCTATATTGAATTATTATGGAAAGTTGAAGATGACATGGGAAGCATTAGGAAATTATGAGCAGGTCCCGGTATGTAGATGTTGAGCCTACAAATGTAATATTGGTGCAAATTGGATAAGAAAAGTGAAGAAGAGGGGCATCATCAATTCTTAATGGGATTAGATGATTCAGTTTATGGAACAACACTTTCTAATATTATGAGTACTGAAGCGTTACCAGGTCTCAATTGATCATACACTATGATAATTCAAGAGAAGCGGGTTTGTAATATAACTCATGGAAAGGGACAACAGAGCAAGCACATGGCCTTTGTCGTGCAAACATCATTGACATCAAGGGGACAACTGAATATAAAGATAAGTTCATAGTTTGCATAAACTATAACAAATTGGTCCACAATGTTGTGTCATGTTTTCAACTGATTGGCTATCTAGACTGGTGGGAAGATAGGCCAAAAGGTAGCGGATGTGGATGTAGACAAGGATGATCAAAACAATCTACTACCTCAAGAGAAAGAGGACGTGGTGGACCAATTCACGCCAATGCAATAGTTGTGACTTCACGGGAAAGTAAGACACTTGAAGCAAAAAAAGGAAGATCAAGTGGACTAAAGGCGAGTAATGGAACACATGGCATAACCTTTTGAATGCACAAAAGAATGGAAATCAAGGAAGATTGAATGGTACGTATAACACCATGAAATGGATAATTGACAGTAGAGCTTCTCATCATATGGTAGGAAGTCTCAAATTAATGAGTAATGTGAAAAATGCTCATCCTATTATGATTAGATTACCAGATAGGAAGGAAGCCATGGCTGAGAAAGAAGGAACTGTGATGTTGAATAAATGTTTAAAATTGAACAATGTTCTATATGTTCCTAATTTGGAATATAACTTGATTTCTGTTTCACAACTTATTGAGGAGATGAATTGTACAGTTCGATTCACTAATAAATTTTGTGTAATATAGGACCATAATTCGAGGATGTTGATTGAAGTGGGTAAGAAGCATGATGGACTCTATTACTTCAAGGAAATGGGTGGCATAAAGAGTGCTAAGGCTTTGAAAATAGAACGAAAAGACACCTTTAAAATCTAGCATCAACGGTTGGGTCATCCTTCTAATAAGATTATTAATTTATTGCCAATTGTTGATGCTAGTAGTGATAAGTGTGCAAGTTGTGAAATTTCTCTTTGAGCAAAACCAAGTAGAGGAGAGTTTATTTCTAGTAATAACAAAGCATCTAGTATTCTTGCAATGATTCATTGTGATTTATGGGGTCCTTATAAAACTCCAACCTATTGTGTGCACATTATTTTTTGACAATAGTTGATGATTATTCAAGAAGTGTGTAAATTTATTTGTTGCAAAATAAATTTGATGTAAGACAAACAATTCACAATTTCTTTACATTAATACAAAGATAATTTCATGGAAATGTAAAAATAGTGCGTAGTGACAATGGGATTGAGTTTACTTGTTTGAATGAGTACTTTGCAGAGAATGGCATAATACATCAAACTTCATGCATTGGAACTCCTCAACAAAATGGAAGAGTAGAAAGAAAATACCGACATATACTTGCAGCACGTGTACTTCGCTTTAAGCAAACTTACCTATTGAATTATGGAAAGAATGTGTATTAACAACTACATATTTAATTAATAGGATTCTATGTATGTTGTTAAAAGGAAAAACGTCTTATGCGTATTTGTATGGTCAAGCTCCTTCATATGAAATATTCGAGTGTTTAGATGCTTACCTTATACTCATAAGCAACGACAGGAAGGAGATAAATTTGTCAGCTGAAGCTGTAAATGTGTGTTTGTTGGATATCCTTTTTGAAAGAAAGGATGGAGTATGTATGATGTGGAAACATGTGATTTATTTGTCTCAAGAGATGTAATCTTTGTGGAAAAATCAGTTCCTTTATATAAATAAAACCAATAACGAGCAAAGGATGAATAGTAACAATGCAACTCAAGATTGCTTAACTAAAGAAGAGTTGGATAAGTGCTATATAATGCATAAACAAAAGAAAAGTGATGAGAAAAATCAAGACGTGGTTGAGTCCAACAATAATACATAAGATCAAGATGTGACTGTGGCAAAGGAAAGGGGTAGGTGTGTGAACGAAACTGACTAAGATTAGCAAACCAAAGATTTACTTGGTCATGGATATGGGGAGAAACATGGATCTATTTTTTGAGAGATTTTGTCTTACACACCATAAAAGTAATGAGCCCTTCTGCAAACTCACTTAGTAATTAGCATTCCTCAGGTAGTTCTTATCTTATTACACATTATGTGAATTGTGATAAATTCTCTATGCAACATCGTCTATCTTGGCAACTATTACTACAGGAGTTGAACCTAATTCTTTTGTTGATGCTATGAAAGATGAATGATGGAAAGATGCTATGGAAAAGGAAATATAAGCTTTGGAAAATAATGAAACATGGACTGTAAAGCCATTACCACTCGGCAAGCATGCCATAGGATGTAAATGGGTGTTTCGAAGCAAGTATAATGTAGATGGAACGGTTGAATGTTACAAGGCTCGATTGGTTATTCGTGGAAATAGGAAAGTTGAAGGAATCAATTACAATGATAGATTTGCACCTATGGCCAAAATGGTTATAGTTTGTACTTTTCTTGCAGTAGCTGCAGCTAAAAATTTGGAACTTCATCAGATGGATGTGAACAATGCATTCTTGCATAGAGATTTGCAAGAAGAGGTGTACATGCACATGCCTCTTGGCTTTCATGCTCATAAACTAGGGATGGTATGACATTTGAAGAAGTCTTTATATAGGCTACAATAGGCTCCTCAATGTTGGTTTGCAAAATTGGCTTCTACTTTAAGGAAATATGGTTTCTAGCAATCCTATTCTAATAACTATCTCTTTACTTTATGACAAAACTAGGTGCATATCAACGTCCTTGTCTATATCGATGACATTATTGTGTCAAGTAATGAACATTCAACTATTCAAATACTTCAGCAGTATTTTGAGTAGTTGTTTTCATATGAAGGATTTCGGAGTGTTGACATATTTTTTAGGTATTGAAGTTGCACTTAGTTCTGAAGGAATTTATTTATGTCAACAAAAATATGCCTTGGATATTATTTTAGAAGTAGGTTTACTCGACGCTAGACCAGTTTCCTTCCTAATGGAACAAAATCATAATTTAGCCATGGCAAAAGGTGATTTTTTGCATAATCCAGAAAGTTACAAGCATTTGGTAGGTTAGCTCATTTATCTGTCGGTTACTTGAGCTGAATTATTCTATTGTGTGCATGTACTGGCTCAATTTATGTAGAAACCTCGAAAAGAACATTGGGAGGTAGCCTTGAGGATGGTTTGTTACTTGAAAGGGAATCCTAGTCAATGAATTTTACTACGATCAGATGGCGATTTGCATCTTTCTTCTTGGTGTGACTTTGATTAGGTAAGTTACCCTCTAACTCGATGATCTTTGACTGGCTAGTACATTCTACTGCATAGTTCTTCAGTTTCCTAGATTACCAAGAAGCAACAAACTATTTCTTGTCATTGACTGAAGCAGAGTATCAACCTATGGCTATGAATGCTTATGAATTAAAATGATTACAAGGGTTATTATTGGCTCTTGGTATAAATCATTCGGTTCCTATACAGTTATACTATAATAGTCAGTCAGCTTTGCAAATTGCTTCTAACCTAATGTTTCATGGACACACCAAATATATTGAGATCGATTTGTCATTTTGTTCACGATGCTATTCATTGTGGTATTATCCGACCAACATATGTTCCTACTGGTTCTCAGCTAGCTAACGTATTTACTAAAGCATTGAGTGGTCACCAATTTGAGCATCTTCTTTGCAAGTTGAGCATCCATAATCTGCATGCCCAACTTGAAGGGAGAGGTGGTGTAAGAGGACATATTCTCTACATATTAGCTGTTAATGGGAATTTGAAAAATAGTCCCATTATTTAGAAGTGGGATTGTTATTTTAGTGGTACTCTTTATAAAGCAAACACACATGCTTTCTTAATTATATTTATTTAGTATGTTATTAATAATGCATTAAATGCTATAAAAAGATAATAATTAATTTCTATTTGCATTGAAAATAATATAAAAATTTAATATTATTTACTTTTTAAAATTTTTAAATTACTTTTTATTTTATATTTATTTATATCTTAATAAAATTTTCTCTTTTTTTTTTCATTTTTGGTTTAGACCCGACCAAACTCATCTGTTGAAGAAATGAGTTCAGTCACTAACGAACTCATCTACTGATGAACTCGTCTCTTCAAGAGATGGAGTTTAAGCTACTTAAAACTGAGATTTTTTTTTTCTAGTGATATTTTCACAATTATATTTCAAAATATTTTTTATTTCCTTTTCCCCTACTATCCTTAGTGTCGAACCAGTTATACTTAAAACTATCAAACCCAATACCTTAACCACCGGATAGACCTTACGGGTTTTTAAAGATTTGATAATATTTAAAGAAAGAATAATGATTTTCATGGCTGCATCAATGTCTTCTTCGCTATGTGCTTGCTTAATTTTACTTTAGTGTACTAAACTAGATTGCATATGAAATCATGGCAAAATTTATTCGTTAAACCATTGGTTAGACTTATTCTGAACCTATATGCTCTTTTTGCCAACTAAAATCCTTTCCCGTTGGGTTGTGCGTTGGAAAGTCATTATAAGTCATTTGTCTCAAATGAGTCTGATATTCACGTTAAAGCTTCTTTTTTTTTTTTTTTTTTTGGGTAAAAAATGTAGGGAGGAAAATTCCGTTTGACAGTGTGATAAATACGGTTCTACGTGCACCTTTTAAAATGAAGGGAAATAAACTAGAATGAAAGTTACAGAATCAAAGAGTAATTTATAATAAATCAAGTATGTCTGCTTCTCGGCAAACCTCCAAACTGTTTTTGCATCCCATCTTGTCTATTATAGGGCCGTCTTTTAGGGTTCTTAACTAAGGATGTAGGGTGTTTTCCTCTAACAGAGAACCAAAAATCAATTATAGAAGGAATATTTCATGCATATTCTAAATTTAAAATTAGTAATTCTTAACAGAGGAAATGATGGGTTCTTGAATGCAGGTTTCGCATGGATTTGATTTTCCTCTGTAAATTTAATTTCGCAGGTGGTGATTTTTTTCTGTATCTTTGCATTTGCATGCATAAACGTTGTTAAAGTTTACCTGATTGTCTAATTTTTCCTACAATTCCATCGAATCTTTGCAGCTTTGAAAAATGCAACAACATTGGAAATGCATCCAACTCCCACCAAATTGCTTATATATCCATGGTTTGCAGCTACATTTGATCTTGTCTTGTACACACTTGCCAGTATTATGAGTAATTAGTCCTTCATCTCAATTACTAAAATATATTATGTATATATAGTGTATATATGAAAGAGAAACCATACTTTCAATTTTGTTTGATCAGTTTATTTTCCATGCCAACATGGTTCTCATGATTTTTCAGCATAATGGTCGAGTTTCGGTGTGGCTAATAGCTATCCAATGGTGTCCTAATATACCATTGAGGGATATACCAGATATTCTCTTTTAGCTCCTATGCTTTTCAATGGTATCAACATATGTAGGTTACACCCAATTATATAGGAACATCAAACATGTGAATAAAACAAAACAGCATTAAAGATATTGAATGCTTCTTTCTCTGTTCGAGCTAATCGTGTTGTATTTCTGGCTTGCTTCAATATTAGTCCTCGCACTTGCAACACATGATTTGAGCTTTTGCTTATTTGAATTTTATAGCAATGGAGATGGGTTCAAAGGAAACCAAGTAGCATGTTGTAAGGTTAGTCTCCTAAAATATCATTGTCCCAATAGTCCTATTATTAGGTATTTTAACTCATTGTCCATCTTTAATTCCCTAGTGTTAGTTCAGTACCTTAGAAAACTCTTTCTTAAGTATTTGTCACACTTTATTAGAAATCCTTAAAAAGAGGTTTTTAACATTTATTTATACTTTTTGCGATATTCGAGATGAGAATACTATGAAATTGTGACAAAGTAGTTACTTCTATGTACTTTGTATTTTGGCTTTACATGTGGCATCTTACTCTAGTTTTGATTGTACAAGATCTTTCCTTTCTTTTTTTTTTTTTTTTATAGTTGTTAGGATATAAAGAGTATGTAACAACTTACATTCTTCATATAAACAGATATTCATTTCTCTTTGTAACGTTCTTGTTTGTTTATTGCTTCCACGGATATCAACAAATTCAATTCATGAAATGATCTCCACAGGTGAAATACAAGGTGCAGAGCACTATTCTCTATTTTCTCATGGTATCAAAGCACACAAAAACAATCTCATCTCATTTCCTCTGTGCATTGTTGTTCGCTATTTAAATATTGTTGATTGAAGTGAAAATGGTTGAATTTGTGAAAATAGATCCTCTTTGTCTTTCTAGATCAAATAATCTTGGAATGATGTTAGGAAATATTATTTTTAATGGTCTAATTTCCTAGCTTGTAGTATATCTATAATAATGGCTTTAGGCACGAAACTCAAATTAAGTTTTGTCGATAGAACAATTCCTAAACCTAAGGAAAATATGATTAATCATGTTAAGTGGATTAGATGCAACAACATGGTATGTTATTTGTTGTTGAACTCAATAACTAATGAAATTTCACAAAGTTTTCTATATGTGCAATATTCTTATAAGCTTTGGAAAGAGATACCCGATCAATATAGCCAGCCTAATAGACCACAAATTTTTCAATTAAAAAATGAAATTTCTAATCTCAGGTAAGGTAATAAGTCTATTATGGTTATTACAATAAGTTAAAGCAATATTAGGATGAACTACAATTGTTGAATCCATACCATGTATGTTCTTGTGGATGATTGAACTATTGTACATGTGATCTAAAAGATAGACTAATTGAACTTGAGACTTGAGGGAAATTAATGCAATTTCTCATGGGCTCGTCAAATGCATATGAATATGTTCAAAATATGATCTTGTCAATTGATCATTTGTCCACAGCTAGTCATGCTTTTTATCTAGTGTTGCAAGTTGACAATCAAAAACAAGTCTCAACTTTGATTTTTGGAGATAGCACCATGTTTGCATTTGTAGTTAGTAAAACAAGCTCTAAATCTTTTGAAGCTGTAAAAGAGATTCGAAGAAGGGAAAATAGCATTGCAAGCATTGTAATGTTGAAGGACACTAAGTTAATTGGTTATCTGGAGTGGTACAAAGGCAAGAGGAATATGAGGAAGAATGTGGCAAGATAAAACCATGCTATGAGTTCAGTTTTTGATGATAAAGTTATTTTATGTGCATTTCAAATATCATTTGAAGCTTTTGATGATCAATTGATGGAGGAGAAAATTGATATAGGCCGACATTATATAAGGAGATTGTGTGCACGATGGGTAATAAGTCAGTATCTGACAATAGAGGATCAATAAGTGCAATAGGAGCACATTTTGTAGGTACTTATACTTCAACTGCAACTTTGTAGTTTCAAATACCAAATGTAGTTATTAGATTATAGATATAGGCGCTAGTGACTATATGACACCATATGTTCATCTCTTTTCTTCAAAATTGTTGTTTATTGACCTAATAGAACAAAAAATTACTTAATATGGTAGATACAATTGTACTTACATCTAAGTTGATTCTTCAAAATGTTCTTTTCATTTTAGACATAATTTCATATATGTACCAAATCTTTTGTTTAACTAATCTTCAATGGCATTTATTTAAGAGCAGCTTTTGTACTATTCAAGACCAGAGCAAACATGGGCAACTAACATATGCTCAAGCTACTTATGGGTTATGTGTCTTAGATATGGACAGCATTAAATGTTTTAATAACTATTTGAACATGGCTTAGCTTTATTTTCTAGTTGTTTAGTTGTGACAAATAAGTCTTGTTCTACTCCATTGTTTCATGAAAGATTATGACACACTTCATTGTCCAAACCTCAACATTTGAATTGTTGTAAACACTTTAATTTCAAACATTTCCTTTGTGAAACATGTCAATTGGCAAAGATTCATCATTTACCTTTTGAGCGAAGTGAATATACATTTGGTTTTTTTTTTTTTTTATTTGAATTAATGCATGTGAATTTATGGGGACCATAAAGGTTGCAACAAGAATAGGGTAGCATTATTTTCTTACTAGTTTATGATTATTTTTGTGGCACATGGACATGTTTGAAAGCGACAAATCACAAGTATGTGGAGCTTTGAAAAATTTTCTTGCTTATATACAAAATCATTTTAACACGTCACAAATTCATATGAAGTGATAATGGAGCTAAGTTTCTCTCTAAAGAATATCAAAACATGTTTATGAGTACAGGAATTGTGCATCTAAGATCAACACCCTATAGTCACAACAAAATGGCCATGTAGAGCAAAAACATAGGTTTCTTTTGGAGACTTCTCGAGCTTTATGCTTACATTCAAGTCTTCTAAAATGTTTTTGGGGAGATATTGTATTAGCTGCCACATACTTGATCAATAGAATGCCAACGTTTGTACTTGATTAGAAGACACCATATGAGAAGTTGTTTAGAGAAATACTAGATTATGGACATTTAAGAGTTTTTGGTTGCTTGTACTTTGTAGTAATGTACAACTACATAATGAAAATTTTGAACTAAGAGTTTAAAAAAGCATTTTGTTAGGGAACTTAGCTGGATAGAAGGTTTACAAAGTCTATGGTATTTTAAGAATTCAAGAAAACTTATGTTAGTCAAGATGTGGTGTTTCATGAGAACAAGTTTTCGTTTAAAGAACTAGATGTATGTTCACAATATGCTCGTGATCATTCTTTTTCTGTTGCATCACTTTTACTCAATTTGATTCATTTCCATATACCTCCTTTTTCTACTAATAGTTTACCCATTTTTAATACTAGTTCGGGTTTATCTATTAATCCACAATAGTCCCCTAGTTCTTTTATTTAAAGAGGTTGATACTCCTTGTCCTGAATCCATATATTTATCATATCAAATTTCACTACATCCTATAGATAAGAGTTGTTCAACAAGAGTTACTTGGAAGCACAAATGGCTCAAGAACTATGTACATTCACTTAATAATATGTGTTCTTTTAGTTCTTCTAAGAAGACCTATTCCTCTCAGTTTTGTTCACAAACTAAATACCCTTTATTTTCTTTATCTTCGTTAGCCACTTTCCCTTTAGATTACATGACCATAATACCAAAGGTTATATCCAAATTGAAGGAGAAGATTATCATAGCACTTTTTCTCTGGTTGTACATATTACTACTGGTCATATTCAATTGGTTATAGTTGCCATGTTTTGTTAACCTCTCTTTCAAGAGGATATCAATAATGCATTTCTTCATGGCTTTTTATATGATATATATATATATATATATATGGTACCACCTTAAGGCTATTTAAAAGCCTAACTGTTCAGTATGTAAGTTGGTGAAGTCCTCATATTATCTTAAACAAGCCTCATGATAGTAGAACTTCGAGGTTTCCAAGTTCTTACTTCAATGTAGACTTGTTCATTTAACCCATGATCAATCCATATTTACTCAAACTAATGATTTATGGTTTTCTTGTTGTGCTATTCTATGTACATGGCATATTGCTAACTGGATCAAATGTTGATTCCATTACTAATTTAAAGGCATGATTGCATTCCAAGTTTACCATCAAAGATCTTGGAGAAGCCATATTCTTTTTGGGACTTGAACTCTATTGATCACCTAAAGGAATTCTTTTGAATTAGAGGAAGTTTCTCACTAATATACTATCTAATGCAGGTCTATCGGCATCTAATCCTGTGACTAATCATTTATCTTTAGATGTTAAGTTTTCTTATGGTAGTGGTGTGTGCTTAGATGATCTAACTTCATATCAAAGATTAGTAAGGCAATTACTCTATTTTACCATAACTTGCCCTAATATTTCTTCTGTTATCCACAAACTTAGTTAATTTGTGGCAGCTCCTCAAGTTAAACATTTGAAGGTTGCTTTTCATGTGCTTAAGTATCTTAAAGGCATTGTTGATCTTGGAATTTTCTTTTCCTCTAATGGTCCTTTTACTTTCTAGGCTTACTCAGACTCTAAGCAGTTGCAATGTATGGATTGTGCCTATCCATGTTCACTTCCATCAGTTGTTTTGTGGCTTTGCACATGGCATATTACTCTAGTTTTGATTGTACATGATCTTTCCTTTTTGTTTTCTATTATAGTTGCTAGCATATAAAGAGTTTGTAACAACTTACATTCTTCATATAACAAAATATTCATTTCTCTCTATAACTTTCTTGTTCGTTTACAACTTTCATGTTCTCCTCCTCCTCCTCCTCCTGTTTATTCTTCTTCTTCTTCTTCTTCATCTTCTTCTTCTTCTTTAACACTTGATGACTATTCCCTGTTTGTTGATCATGCTTTTTCTATATATCCTTTTTAAAACTTTTTTTAATCTCCTTTTAAATTCTTTTAAATGTGCAGATATGTACATGCTAGTGTACCAGGTTCGTGTGCATTAATAAAATTTCGGTGAATATCGAGTCGTGTTCATAGGGAGCGAGGACGAGCTCTCAATTGTATTTGTCTTAATTATAGCTAGGAAAAATTAAAAACAAAAATATTTTTGGATTTTTGATATAAGACTAATCTACAAAGATATGGGATTTCCAACACCTTTAATTGAATTAGGTTTAGAACCAATAGATTAGAAAATTAATTGAATGTATACTATTGACCAAAATATGCCTGCAAATCCAATTTGCTAATGGGTTTAGTTTTTCAATTAATCAAGCATCGAATAAAAACTCCTTGCAAAGAAAGCAATTATCCCAAATTAACCAATCAACATTCCATATTCCTAGGAAAGTGATCAATAGACTAATTCTTATAATTTACCAAAGCCTAACTGAATTTAAAATCCATATGCCTATGAGATTTGTAATCCAAATTAGCTAATCACAGAATCGATTAAAAATGAATTTTTCAATTGCAATCCTAATCTAATATGAATTCCATATTCAATCCAAAATACATGATTGGGGATATAGCATCAACAATTCAAATATAGACAATGAATCAATCGACAGCAGAAAACATCTATAAGATAATCCAAATCAACAACTCAAAACCATAGATAACATCAAATAGGAAAAAGCTTTAGATATAACCCATAACATGAAATCAAATAGAAAAGAATGAAATCACCTTGAATAGGAATTCCAAACTTAAATCCATGTTCAAATCATATCCTCTACTTAATCTCGGTATCGAATCTGTAATCAAAATAAAAATAAAAACTTTCTATTGTCTAATGCCCTAATCTAGATCTAGGAGCATAGGAAATAAGCTTAGGAATTCGTGTTAGGGTTCCTTTCTTCTTTTACAGAATTTACAAGAGGATATATGTATAAATGAAAAAGACGCAGGGATATAGGTTGGCTCTTTTCGTCTATACGCTAGCGGGGTTTTATTTTAATTTAGCCAGCCGTCGTTGTAGAAATTAATTTTCGAGAGCAGTGAAGAATGTACGCTAGCTTAAGGTCAGTAGCCTTAAATCTCTAGTAGCTGGCTTTTAATTGTAAAATTATTTTATGAAGCGAAATCACTGCCAACCTTTAAGCAGCTTTGGAGCAACCTTTATATGTAGGTCAGCATAATGCTAGTGGCATAAATCCATAGATGGTCGACGTACAAGTCTAATAATGAAGGCTAGATGAAATCTGTTCTTTGAAAGCTGGCATCATTTGTTCCAATTTTTTCCAGCCTCGATTGAAATTGTTGAATGTTGGCGTTGATTAATTATAGGCTGGTTATGTTGCTTGTTGAAGCCAGTGTTGATTCATTCACTAAATTTGCGTAAAATTTCCCTCAATTTGCTTGTATTTGTATAATAAGTCCTTAAAGACCTGGAATATCAAATTAAGCACACTTAAGTATAATTTCCTTAGAATTTCTATAGAATCTATAATAGTTAAGTATAATTTGTTTAATGAAAATTGAGTATAAAATGACTCTTATCACTTGCTTGTAGGAAACACTTGACAATGTTATAATCATTATGAGCTTGTATATTTAGTTCGAGTTAAAGGGACAAGTGTTTTATTTTCAAAATGTGTCTCTTTCTTTTCCTTACTATGATTATATAAAGAAATGAATTTTTCCATTAGTTTATTTTTTAAAATACTTTTATATATAATAATATTATAAAATATCATAAAATAATTTTCATATAATTAGATGCACCTCAATTGAAGTTATTTGTTATATAATATCTTAATATTTTCTTTGACTATATTTTTATAAAAAAAAAAAAAAAAAAGACCATTGGCGCTTCTAGAATATATTCATTAATATATCAAATAATGAAAATTTAATATTTTCATGGACTTCTTTTTCTATAAAGTGTATAAATAATGTTGAGAATATAAAGTATTTCTTTTTTAAGCTAGTAGATGCACACTCTCTACACCTACGTAAAAGTTATATGTACATGACTGATGGCGTAAAAAATAAAGAATTTATACATAAATAACCTAAAATTTTGTATATATTCGACTGTCGTACGTAAAGAACAAAGATAATTTGATTTGAAGGATAATAAATAGAAAGAAAAAAGGGCCAGTGTATTGGTGGGTGAAAGAAATGGTTAGTGGTGCAAGTAGGTTACTATGATAATTTTAATAGTTTAAATATTGCCGTTTATCAAGTAGATATACGTACAAGAACCGTCTATAATCATTAAATATCGTACTTTTTACTAAATTGGGAAACAAATCTATCCAAAAGTTCCTTTGTTCAAAATTTAAATATATTAATTAAAGTGCATAAAAATAATTTTAAGGGGTTAAAGAGAAAGAAAAGTGCAGCATCAAAAAGTACCCCAAATATTGGCTTAATAATACAAATATAAGTATGACTGACGATTTTTTAGAATTTATGGGGTTCGATGAAATATCAAAATTTGAATTTTAAATGATAAATTCAATGTGGACATGGAGGTATAGTTATTGCATTTTTATATGGGAAAATCAGGGAAATTAAAAATTAAAATAAATGGAAAGTTAATAAAATTTTATTTGTGTATTAACAACAATTGATAATCATACTTGATTTTTAGAAAATTGATTAACCATTTGTTATCTTGTTATTGACTTAATTTACTATTTTGTCCTTGTTTAAAAAATTAGTAATAGTAATTTAGGTTGATTAATGTATAGAAATAAATAAGGTAATATGAAGGGCATTCAATAGAATTTTATGAGAAAAATGTGGAATCCAAATAGGAGAATTATTAGTTTAATATATATAGATGACAAATACAAAAATGTTTTTTAGTAATTCTTATTTACGTTACTAATTGCCATAATATATTGATAAAAATGTTAGTTATCAGTATGAAATGAATAGCTATTTGATATTATTCTTTTAAAGTCAACCAAATACAACATGAGTAACAGATTTAGAGGTGGAAAAAAGTAGAGAATTTAACACATGAAATTTAACATGAAAAAAAAAAAAAAAAAATCATAGTGGAAAAATGAGGATGAAAACAAATCGATCCACTTAATCAATTTATTCATATATATACGATTTTCATTGCCTCATAGGTGACATTTGATAATTGATTCCTAATGGTGTGTTTGGTGTGTGAGAATAGACTCAAAATGAAATTGCAATTCTGGGTTTATTCTTATATTTATGTTCGGTTGTATTTTTAAAAGTAGGAATTGTGATTCTTAGAAATCGACTATTTCGACTTTAAAGGAAAATTCGACTTCATCTTTGAAAATGTGGAATCACGATTTCATTCGATTAAGATTGAATTACCTTTTTATCTCTTTTTTTATTTATTATTCACATTAATTAATAGGGATATTTTTATAATAATATATTAATTCCATTTCATTCCATGATAGATTCTTCATTTTGTCTCTTATTATATTCCAATCCATTTCATTCTGAATTATTTCCGCATACAAAATCTGACATAAGACCTCTATGGCCTTCTATTACACTTTGCAACAAACATCACAACAACCGAATAATTACAGAATCCCATGGAAAAAATAATAATAATAATTACAAAATCCCAAAATCTTAATACTCAGGCTAAGAAATAATTGAGATACCACGAGAAATTAAGATGGGAAACAACAGTAAGACTCAGTACATGTGAAGTCTTTTTATTTTTATTTTTATTTTTTTAATGCATGGTTCTCGTTTCAACGCCAATAGCCTATCCGATAGTAAGTCAATATGACTTTGTGATGTTGGACTTGGACGATCCATATTGTCGAGAAGAAACGACAAAAGTTGTTACGACATTGGCGACGGACTGGATGACAAAATCTTATCATATCTTGTGGCGAAGATGTACTGGAACATTACATCATGATCGTATGGCCGAGATGTACTAGATAACTACGACAAAAGTTACGGACTCAGGACAAAATCTCCTCATGACGTGTGGCGTAGAGGTAATAGAATCTCCTAATGATCGTGCGGCCGTGATTCACTAGATCATTGGGCCCCTTTTTGAAAATTACCAGAGCTGAAACAAAAATGGTAACGGCTGTACACTGACTCGACCACTCATTGATTGGTGGATTTAAACACTAGATGACTCTCCCCCGCCCGCTTGTTGGAAACAACTTGATGATGTTAATAATTGCGAGATTGTATTTTCAGTTTGGATTAAAAGGACGATTTTTTTTAATTTTTGAATTAAAAAAAAACTAGGATTAGAAAGAGAAAAGACTTTTTTTATCATTTTATTTTTTTAAATACCACCACGTATAACAATTTTATAAAATATCATAAAATAATTTATATGAGACAATCTATATTCGATTTTAAACAGATCAATTTAACTTATAAATTATATGATATCTTAATATTTGAAAGCAAGTTATTTGATAAATAATAATATTTTCTTTAACTAGATTTTTATAGAAAAAATTTCCATTGGCACTTTCAAAACATATTCATTAATATATCCAATAAAGAAAATTTTATATTTTCATGGACTTCTTTTTTATAAGTATATAAATAGTTCTGAGAAATATAAAGATTTTGCGATGTCTATATAAAAATTACATATAACAATATAATTAAATTGAAAGCGTAAAATAATTTTTAATCAAACCATATATATGACTAGTGGTTTTAAAAAATAGAAAATTTAAGACATAAATAATCTGCAATTTTTTATATACTCAACGGTGCCACTTAACAAAAATAATTTGATTGGAAGAAAGAAAAAATAGAGAGAAAAAAAAAAGAGCTACAATATTAATTGGCAAAAAAAAAAGTCTGTGATATTAAATAGACAATTTACTAAGAATATCCATATTAATACATATATATATATAATATGTAAGAACTATCTGTAAATGTATGTGTGGGTGTATAAATATATTTTTTAAATTAACAGTTGGTGATTGTTTCTCCGCATGCTCTTTGGAAACACTTGATGATGTTAATCATTGGGAGCTTGTAAATGTATATCTAGTTTGAATTAAGGGGATTTTTTTTTTTTTTGAATGGTGTCTGTTTTTTTTTTTTTTTTAATAATTTCTACTATGATTAGATAGGGGAAGGACTTTTTTTCATTAATTTATGCTTTTAAAATACTCACATATAATAATATTGTAAAATATTATAAATAGTTTATACAAGATAATTATTTTTATGTCATAAAATAATTATTCAATCAACTATAAACATGACTGATGATTTTAAAAATAAAGTATTTATACATGAATAATCTAAGAATTTTGATATATTCGACTGTCTTATCTAAAGAACAAAGATAATGATATTTGAAGAAGGGGACGGGGGCGCGGGGGGGGGGAAGAATAGAGGGAAAAATTACCTAGTGTGTTATTACGTGAATCAAAGATCAGTTAATAGATTATTATGATAGTTGTTGTAGTTGAAATAGATAATTTATTAAGAATATATGTGCGTATATATATATAAAAGAACCATCTATAATTATTGTTCTATCTAAGTCGCTATCTATAAATATCATACTTCAAATTGGAAAGAAAGAAAAAATTCTCCCATAAAGACCTTTGTTTAAATAACCTGCACATTAAAATGGGTTGGGATTTTTAGTCAAACCTCCTCCCCACATACCCTATCCAATTGCACGGCTCTCTCTCTATATATATTCTGATATCCTGTTGAGGGATGCAGCAGATGATATTCTGTTTTAGCTGTTATGCTTTCCAAAAAAATCAATCCATATAGGTTATACCCAATTGTATATATAGCTTTTGTGTCACAGGAACGTGTGAATAATACAAAACAGTACTAAAGAGATTGAATGCTTCTTCCTCTGTTCGAGCTTCTCGTGCTGTATGTGTGTCACTTGCTTAAATATTAGTCCTCACACCTGCAAACACACGGCTTTAGGTTTTTCTTATTTGAATATTCCGTATAGCACTGGAGATGGGCTCAAATGAAACCAGACAGCATGCTATAAGGTTAGTCTCCCAAATCTCATTTTTTCAATAGTCCTATTAGTAAGTATTGTTATTTGTTAAAAACATCTTTATTTCCTTGGTGCATGTTATGCCAGTACGTTAAGTTTTTTTTTTTTTTTTTTTTAAGTTATATATCAGTTTCATTTCATCTGATATGCTTAAAAGAGGTTTTTATATATATTTATGTTTTACGCAGGATTCAAGATAAGGAAACAGAACAAAGCAACAGGAAGCCGAAAGACCAAGACAAGTGTCCTGCCATTGCTCCCATTAGCAGGGCCGTAAAAAAGTGCCGTAGTTTCCTCAAGGACGATTCTCCTCTCAAAAGGAAGCTGGTATTGTTGCTGAGTTTAGCAGCTGTCTGTGTGGATCCCTTGTTCTTTTACGTTCCAGTAGTGAAAATTACCTCAACCTGCCTTGGATTAGACAACAACTTAAGAATTATAGTCGTTGTCCTCCGTTCTTTTGTGGATGTACTTCATACCACCCTGTGGTGGCATCATCGTTTGCTTTTTGTGAATGTACTTCACACCATCCAGCGGTGGCTTCACCGTTTGCCTTCGGATGGTGACAGTTATCTTCTAATACTAGATAGGACAGTCGCCATCCTTGCAAGTCTTCCAGTCCCTCAGGTATTATATTTTGTTTTCGAGCTACGTAACCTACATGCTCCTTTGAAAAGTATTTGCTCTGGAAACTTCCCATTTTAGCATGCCTATGGTAAGCAAAGGTTGAGGTACATCAATGATTATTTTATTTTATTTTATTTTACCTGATAGAGCGAGTTAAAGATATGTTTATAATATTCACAAGTAGACAAGGCATATCTTGTCCCACTCTCCTAAATCAGTATTCAGTTAAATATCTCAATCACTTGAGGAGATTTTAATGCATTTCAAATTACTTAAAAATACATTAATTATTATATTTAAAAGAAGAATAGTAATTCTGATGCATCCGCCATCATTTTGCTTAACGGTTTACTTAGTTTTAATTAAATAGTTTATCAAACTAGATTGCACCACGGCAAAAATTGTTACTCACAAATTTAAGGATTAAACATTCTGGGAAAAAAGAATAAAGAAAAAATGTAGGCATTAAACTATTAATTAGACTTCTGAATTTCTTGCTCGTTTTGCCCATAGCACTAGAATGCCTTTGGATGTAAGCGTTGGACAGACTTTTCGGGATATGTATACTATTACTTTCTTTGAAGTATTTTGAAATTATAAATTAATAATTAAGACTATTTAGATTTTTAAAATATCATATCGTATGTTATTAATTTGATGTGATAGTATCTTAAAAAGACTAATTAAAAAAATTAATTTTAAAGATCCATGTTACTTTTAGGATTTAGAGCATTTTCTAGTGGGAATGGACTGGTAGTATGGAATTTGATTTTCAATTCAACATTAGGATTTGGATTTTGCATATTTGACGTGTCCAACACACCCGAATCCGAGAAAATTGCATGTAAATATCTACACACACATATACGCTGTTGGTATTTTTATAGAATAATGTCTTATGAGTTATAAATTACTTGGTATAAACTTTCGACTCAGATAGATTAGCTCACGACCTTCTAAGAAGGTCAAGGACGATGGTAATTGTAATATAGTTTCCCACTCATTAACTTACAAACTCATCAATGATATTGTAGCATAATGATATTTTTCTGATCTATCAAGTGAGAGATCCCAGATTTGAGTTCCTCTTCCCTTGTTGTAATAATAATAATTAAAAAAAAAAAAAAAACTCAAACTCTATTACTCTATGTTTGATGAAAATCCAACTTTCTAATGAATAAATTAATTTTTTAACACCCTTTCACACACTTAATTTGTTTTTGTTTTTTTGGGGGTGAGGGGTTATTCTCTTTTACGGTGAGTGAATGGGCTTCAACATTCATCTTTTGAAATAAAAGGAAAAAAATCACAAATATGAAAGCCAAAGATATCAAAGTGAAATTTAAAAAATAAATAAATAAATAAATATCTAAATGAATAAAAAAAGGTAAATTGCTAAAATATTGCATAAATTAAAATTGAAGCAAATTGACTTAAAAGAATAGTACACTAATCTATTAAAACACAAGAAAAACTAGAAATGTTTCTATAAAAATTAAATTTAGCATGTGTCATCCAAACAGATTTTAAAAGGCTACTAAACACGTTTTTATCTCTCTTGCTCTGTACTTATTTTTTCAATGAAGTGTGTAATCCTTACAGAAGTTTTTATTTCTTTGAGCTTTTCACAAGTGTTGATGATTCCGCAGTGGGACTATCACAAGAAAATTTATTGAAAAAAAAATTGAAAAAGGAAGCCATCATATTCTAAATTAAATTCAATGATTCTTAAAGTCGCCATCTTAGAGGAAGGGTTATTTCTATGCCTGCAACAAATTCCAGCTCGAGCATGGATTTGATTTTCCTTCATCACTTTATCTTTGCAGGTAGTCATTTGTTTTGTACCTTGGCAACAAACAATGAGGTTGCTAAAGTTTATCGTGCTTATCCAATTCATTATACAGCTTTATCGAGTCATACTAGCTTATAAAGATGCAACAAGAAGTTCCGACGTGCTATATATATTTATTTGGTTTGCAGCTGCATTTAATCTTGTCATGTATGCACTTGCTGGCAATGTAAGTAACTCCTCCTTTATATCTCAACTATTATGATAAGATAAGATTTGGATACCATATAAAATTTTCATTTGCATTTGGATTGTTGAAATGCTTATAATAAACTTAGGTTCTTGGAGCATTTTGGTATTTTCGTGCTGTTGAGCGAAACATGGATTGCTGGAGAGAAGCTTGTCATAAGAATGAGAATAAGATCCTGTGTGATGGTTCTTCTTTGTACTGTGATGATACTTCAAGTTACAAAGAATATTTGCACAAGCATTGCTTGGTCCCTAAAGATAACGACACAAAGCCCTTTGATTATGGCATATACGATGAAGCATTTCAAACAATTATCGTTGAGACAGACACGCATTTTCTAGATAAGTTGTTTCAATGTTTTTGGTGGGGTTTGAGAAACTTGAGGTTAGTAAAATGATGTTGTATCATGTAAATAGTAGCTTCACATCATGGCCTCTTATAAGCAAAGATTGTAATTATTTTTGCCATTTTTATTTTTTCACCAGTGGCAAGCTATTAAGATAAAAGTTTCAAAGCACGGTTTTTGGAGCATTTAAGGTTGAAATGCTTGATGTTAGGGATAGAATTTAGTGCATTTTAATTTTGAGCCATATATAAGGAAGTTTTTTCCAATTTACTCTTTCATCTTTTGCACAAGTTTATGCTAAAATAATGAGTTCTTTTCTTGTTTGCTAAAGTTACAACCCAGTGTTTTCAGTGTTTTAACACATGTTTAATGTTAAGAGCATAACATTTTTGGTTGCATTACTAACATAGCTAATGTATAAATCTTGCAGCTCCCTAGGACAAAACCTTAAGACGGGTACTGATATATGGGACAGCTTCTTTGCAATTTCTATTGTTATTTGCGGTTTGGTTTTGTTTGCTTTACTCATTGGAAATATGCAGGTTGGTATTTTTAGATTCTTTGGTAAGAGGTGGTTAAATAGTAACACTCAGGAAATTATAAAATTTATAGCAAGTTGTATTTATTGATTTGGTTTGAGGTTCTTCTATGTTGATTTGATATTTTTCAAATCTTAAGGTTCAAATTAGGTGATGTTCAATTGCTAAAAAAAAAAAAAAAAAAAAGAGTATAGTATGTTAACGTGAAAGGTATGAAAATAGAAATATTGCAGTTTAACAATTTTCGAGGAGCGTAAGTGTAATATTTGTATGGATATACAGTACTACTAAAACTTCCATAGTTTTCATTGGCATTGCACCATGTCGTAACTTATCTAAAAGTGGAGTATAAATATGTATGTAATAAGTATCTACTAAGTACTTTCCATCTGAAGCTAATTTATAGATTTGGCATGATATGGTCCAATAGTTGAGGTGCATTTCTCTTTTCTAATTTATATATTTGGTTTATACAGACCTATTTGCAGTCAAAAACCCCTGCTAAATTGGAGAGGATGAAACAGAGAAAAAATTATTTAGAAGGATGGCAACCATTCTATTCACTCCCTCCGGATCTAAGACGAGAAGTCACATATTGTGATGATTCAAAGTGGCAAGAGACAACTGAAGTTAATTTAGAGAGTTTGCTAAACGACACTCCACGATGGCTCAGGCCACATTTATGCAAGGACATGCTCTCAAAAGTGAGTTGCGTTTGCACCGATTATACTACTATTACATGTTGTTTGTTTTCATCAATTGAATCGCCGATAAAAATTGCAAATTAGGCAGTGCATTTGTTTCACCAAAAATAGTTTTTAAATCTATTTGTAAGATTTAATCTTTACAACTTTCAAATATTATTGAAGAAATCTTGGTGATTGCTACGTGGTATAAGAAAATGTAAGTGAAAATTGAAGGAAAGGATTTTAGTTTAAAAAAAAGATATGTAATTTTCCTTATTGATCATTGGTACTTATTAGTGGTTGTTAATTGTCAACATCGAATAATTCTTTTATCTCTAACTTCAATCTCCACTTATCACTAGCATCTATTAGTATCTACAATCATTTATGATTACTATAATAATATTTGACAATTGTAAAATTTTAATCATTTAAAAAAGAAATCAAAGGAAGTCTTAAGGACATCCTTTTCTGGAACAAACGCACTCAACTTTTTGAAAAATTATTTTGGTTATGTCAATTCTTTGATAATTCTTGGTTGCGTAATTAGATTTTAGGGTTCACATATCTGAGCTTAGGAGAACTATGCGCCCTTGCCAAACCTGTTGTTTTTCCTGAAAGAAGCTACATTTATAGAGAGGGGGATCCAGTTCATGAGGTAATCTTCATAGTACAAGGAAGCTTATTGAGTTATAGCAAACATAGTACACAAATTGGAATTCTAGCACAGCAGCTATCAGTTGGTTGCTTTTTGGGAGAAGAGCTGCTGACACAATGGATTCAATCACCTCGGCAACAGCAAACTAATGACAAGCCCTCATTATACCTTCCAATTGCAAGGGAAACCATTCAAGCTGCAACTAAAGTTGAAGCTTTTGCCCTTCCTGCAAAGGATTTGAATAAAGTTTTTGCTAGACATGCTGCTGTTATACAACATGCATGGCAAAAATTTCATAAAGCAAATCATGAAGGGTAAACCACGACAGGGAGAGAACGCTTCATCAATCTAGGAGAGCAAGAGTTCCATTGCACTTCCAAGATGTGATTGTACATATTCTAATTTGATAAATTAAAGCAAGTTTGGGGGAGCTTTTAATAAACTTTATTGCTTTACCTTCGTGATTAGGACATGCAACTAGCTGTAAGAAGTCGGATTGTTAATCTATATGTAAAATTTTCAATAACATATGTATAAAAATTTAGATAAGAATTTAGAATAATGCTTATGACCACAGCCTATAAAGTGGTTTTGAATAAGCCCTCCTCCGTCTGAAAATTTAGAGAAGAATTTAGATTAATGCTTATGTATCTTTTGATATGACTATTCGACATACACCTTTCATAGCGTGGTTTGGCAAGGACATCAAGGGACGAGGAATCAAGAATTTTTTATTATATAATTCTATAAAAAAAAAAACGTTTATATATCTATTTATATATATGTAAAACAAGGGGTTTTGGTTTATATCTAGGTTTATGAGGATCGTGTCAAACAAATCTTAACTCATAAGACGATTGGACTATTTATTAATTTTGAAAATCTAAAACTGCAATCTGACCAGTTTGATAGATATACTTTATGTCTGGAGTAGACCCTTTCATCAGTCAAAAAGTCTAAGATGAAACAGTCAATTCAATTTGATAGTAATGGAAGCTCCATGTGGGCATGCTTTGTCAATGAGGATACCAATGATGGGGACAATCATTGGACATGCAATGATCCTCTCAGGAAAAGTACAATGCCACAATGGCTATCATGAATGCTCCTGTTGCTGAATAGCTAAAAGGAAGCAAAACATTGAAGGGTCGGAAGGCTCGTTGAGCTTCCTTAAGTGCTGTGGAATTGGGATCGGGGGGCAACTGGTTCCAGATCCATAGGCTTTGTTGGCTTCACATGTCATAGAGAAGTAAATATTGTTTTAAACATGCACGCGACTTAATTAGATTTCGTCAAGATCCATTTTTTTCACATGTTCCGATGGATTCTAAATGAGATGATGACTGCAAATAAAATTAAAGAAATAAGAGAAAACACTTTTTATTTATTATTTATTTATTTATTTTGTTTTCTAAAACTTGAAACGAGGTATCAAGTCTGGTTAGACATATTATGTTTCTTGTGACCCAAAACAGCAGCTTACGACACCATTATTTTTTTGTATATTATTACTTTTAGCATTTCGATATATTATTTAATCAAATGTATTTAATGATATTATTTTGTCAATGTAGACACCGCATTTTTCTATAGGTATGTTTAAAAATCAAGTGTGGTATACAATTCAAATTTTTTATAAGCCCTAGGAAAAAATAGGTTTAATATAACTTTTGTCATATGATATGACTTAAGGTTTATTTAGTCCTAAATTAGAAATTAGGATTAGTTAAATAGGAGAGGATTTAATTTAGTTAGCATTTGACTAAGTTGGAAAAAAAATCGAGACCTTTAGCCTTATGCGACTAGCTTGGACCCTTCACTTCGCGCCAATTTTTTATATGATTTCATTTGCAATTTCACCAAATTGATGGAAAAATTGCAAACTAGACTTGGAGTAGCTTCCATTGATACAAAGTTTGCAAGATTTCACGAACATTTGCTAGGTCAAATTACGGCTTGAAAATTAGATAGTCATATTTTCACTTCCCTAAACAATCACAATCTGCATCAAATTTGAGTTTCTTAGGTAAATTAGAAGACATAGGACACTTCTAATATGCATATGAGAATCAAGTATCTAATTTAATTAGAAAATTATGAAAATGTGAAAATGCACTAGAAAATACTCAAGATTAAGGTGGGAGGTGGGGGGTATGGGGTGAATTGTGTATTTTCCCTAAAATGCTAGAATGAATAATTTTGATGTAGCAGATCAAATTTCACTTTAATGGCAACGGATAATACACAGCAGATTATAATATGAAATATTAAAGATATAGGGATAGAAAATTTGAGTCTAAATTCAATGTGAAGTTTGGTTTACTTTCTACTCTCAATGATCCACCAATGCCTCCAATCAAGGATTTCACCACCACTTTATTAATCATCAGATAAACATGCTCAAACTGAGTAATACACCACTTTTACAAGACTAAGGAAATAAAATATTTTCTTTCTCTCTCTCGATGCTCACTAATAAATCGTAAATATAAGAACAAAGCACTATAATATTTTTTTTCTCTTTTTCGAGATATTTATAAGTTAGTGAGTAAAAGAACAAGAAAATTAATGATTTGTCTATTCAGAAATAAAAGTTCTTTTTTACTTTCGCATTTTTCCCTTTTGAATCTCCCAAGGATAAAGTATTTATAGCCTTAAAAAATTCAAATGTCCATTAGAGATAATGTCTTTAAGTCACTAAGCATTAAATGCGCTTCGACGGCTCTTTTTGCCACATTGGCTCATGCATTTAAACTATTGCGCCTCAATGCTTGTTACACCACAAAGTGTTGCATCTTTACTTTAGCCCTTAACCAAGTCTTTGCTTATGTGCACTCCATTGATCCTTGGATTTAAACTTGTTGCATCTTAGATTTGTTATGCCTTGGACTTGATCCTCGATCGAAGCTGTGCTTCTTTGATCTTGTCGAGTCTTAGATTTTGAACTCATCGCATCCTAAACAATGGACTCGTTGAGCCCTTGACGAACCTCACGACCAAGGTTGTGGATTTTTGAACTTGTCTCGCTTCAAACTTTGAGCTTGTCGCACCTTCACTAATTAACTCGTCGAGCCCTCCACTTGACCTTAGACTAATGAATCTGCATTTTTGGTCTTGTCAAGCTTTGGTCTTGAGTTTGTTGCGCCTTAGTGAATGAAGCAATCTGGCCCTTGTCGTGACCCTCAACTAAGACTATTCATCACTAATTTGTTGTTGCTAAAACCTACACAATTTCCACAAAAACAAGCAACATACACATAAATATTCTGGCATATTATTTATCATATTGTTTGACAATTAAGTGCAGTTTACCATAATTGAATAGTTAATTGTGCATTATATTGTCTCATCAAAATCTATATTAAACATACAAGTTCACCAATCTACCCCTTTTTTATAAGGACAATTATGCACAATTAACCCCCTTTTTAATTCAATATACTCGCCATCAATTAAGAATCTATGTTTCAAAGGAATTTTCTCAGATTTAATTCAAAGTCTTCATGCTTAATTTTAGGAGAATGCAAATTACACTTAATTCATCATTTAGCTCCCCCTTTTTTGGTTAAAAACAAACATAGCATATAGCATACATCATAAAAAAAAAAATAAGATGACAGATTTATAGTATTACAACCAAGAAGAGATGCACAGATAACATACAAGTTGAGAAAGATGTTTTAGACATGTTTGAGTCACTCAAAACTATGTAAGAATATATATGTCAAATTTGTGCAAGTTTTTTGTCCAAAATTGCAGAAAATGTTTTTTTAGGCATGCATAAATTTGTCCAAATAGCTTTTCGAACATTTTCAATCATTTAAACAAGTTTAGAAAGCAATATTGAACATGTTTAAACATTATTTTTGCATTAAAAGTATGAAAAACCATTTTCATGCATTCAAAACCAAGTTTTAGCACAAATTAAGTTTTAAACATGCACAAAAATAACTTGTCATCAAAGATTCATACTTAAGCACATCCAACATTTCATGCAAGTTTAAAAAGGTATATAATGAATGTTGGAACTAAACAAACTCACATAAGTTCACATATTGCAAATTTGTGCACATTTTAGTTATCAAAAGTATGAATTTTCCTTAAAGAGTGCACAAAATTGTCTAAAAATATTTTTACTCAAATTTAAACCTTTGTACAAGTTTGTTTAGATCCAGTAAACATGACAAAACATGATTTAAGCATAAATAATTTGAAAATCCAATTTTGTGCATTTCAAACTCCATTTTAGCTAAATTTTAGCTCAAAACATACACAAAAGCATCTCCACACTAAAAACTTGCATCAGCATGTTATATACACAAATAACAAGGGCACTAACTATTAAACTCAAGCAAGTTGAGAATATATCATATTTTTGCCCTTAGAGCTACTTGGGTACCTACAAAAACATGATCATCTTTTTGTTACCCATTTTTTCTTAAGTCTTTTATGGTTAGCTAGAGCAGGTATTTCCTTTCTGGCACCCACATATACTTGCTTGTGTGACCCAAATGCATTGCTTTCCTTATTGCACAATTGTGTGCAATATAGCAAAGCTTGCCACAATAGTTGCAAGTTTCATGAATAGCTCTCACAAATTTGGTTTTATGAGACTTGCCATCATCGTTTCTATTATAGTCAATTCCATATTTGTAAAAATCACATTTTTGTTTTCCAAAGAGAGTAACCAAATTATTGTCTCTCTTGGTGAATTTGGCTATGGTAGTATTTGCATCACATAAGCTAGTATTTTAACCTTTCATTTTCATTTTTTAGATTAGGTAGCTCTTTTAAAATTTCATCATTTCTATAACTAGTACATACAACATTATCATTATTTTATCATCACCATTTAAAATTTTAACTTCTAGATTAAGCAAATCATTTTCAATTGTTAATTTTTCATTGATCTTGCTTAACTCATTATTTTTTCTTTTTAGTCAATTATAAACTTATTCAACTTTTCTCTTACTTCCATCATTAATGTCTTAAGTATGTTGTTCTTTTTCTTAATTTTAATTAATTTACTACATGCTTTCTCATACATTTCACAAATTTCATCATAAGGAATTTGTGAAGAAATAGAGCATACCTCATCATTAAGGGCTATCAAGCCTATATCATCATCCGAGTTGGATAAGTCTTCATCACTCCATGTAGCCACATATGCTCTTTTCTTCTCCTCCTTGTTTCCTTTCTTTATATATGGGTAATATTGTCGAATATGCCTCGGTTCATTACAGTTAAAGCATGTGATGATTTTTCTCTTCGATTTTAAGGAGTCGACATCTTCCTTCTTTTTCATCTTCTTGTTTGCCTTAGCTTTCCAAGCTCTTCATCATCTTCTTCCTCACTTTGCTCTTCTTCACTTGAACTTGAGTCGGAGCAAGAGACTTGTAGTGCAATTTCCTTTTTAGTTGACTCCTCTTAATGCTTCTTAGTCGTTTCATGAGTCTTGAGGGTTCCAAGAAGTTCTTCATTGCTCCTTTTGCTCAAGTCATATGCTTCTTTAATGGCGATTCTTTTCACTCCCACTCTTTTGGCAAGGACCTAAGAATTTTAGAGTTTGTATCCAAGTTAGTATTTGTCTTGCCAAATTGATTCAAAATATTGATGAATCTATCATATATTTGATCAATTATTTCATTAGTCTTCATTTTAAATTTTTCAAATTCACCACAAAGAAGACTAACTTTAGTGTCTTTTTTTTACTCTTGTAGATCTTTCATAGGTATTGTCAAGATTTTTTGAAATTTCTTTAGTTGATCTATAAGCGCAAATTCTACTAAAATCACTATTGTTTAATCCACAATACAAAATATTCATTGCAACTTCATTTAATTGAACTCTCTCTTTTTCGGCCTTAGTATAGTTAGATTCATTTTTTGCTTCAATAACTATGGGACCATTTTCTACAGCATGCCATAGAGATAAATTTTGTGCTTTAACGAAATCTTCATTCTACACTTCCAATAAGCATAACTTGTACTGGTGAGGATAGGTGGCCTATAGATATTCTGCCCTTCTAAAAACCTTAGTACATTTGATACCATGATCTTTACTCTATATATGATTAAGTACAAAAAAAATAGAGGCAAGGTGTAATCCCCCAAATTTTACGTAACATGATTTTAACAAATACTAAAAATGTAATACATAATTATTTAGAATGTTTGGAACAAATACTAAAAATAGCTCCAAATTTTTCTCAAAAAAAAAAAAGGTTAAGAGTGTAAATGGATTTAATCATAATTAGAAAGATTAAAACCGTTACCAATAAAACATTTCAAAATACAAAACTGAACTTCTATAATCTCAAATGATTTAAAATGGCGATAAACCAATCGTCAATATAAATTACTGAATCATTGTTCCTTAAGTTCAATACGTAGGAAATGAACCCTATACTTGGTAAATAATGAAATAATAGTATTCAAGCTATTATGAATCTATTAATATTAAGTAGCATTAAATGAAAATATCGTGTTATTAGCAAATTAGTATAAATAACTTCGATACAGTAAAATATAATGTTTGGTAAAATAAATCAATATCTAAGAATCTAGATTTTAAATAAATATTTAAATTACACTAATATTCCAATCAAAAAACTTAGAGATTCAGAAGTTAAAATCTTGAATTGTTAAAGTAACCTTTAATAATTTTCATAACTGGAAAAATGAACAAATTGGAAAAATGTGAAACTAATATCAAATATATGATTCAATAAAAATCTTAAAATAGATCTATGAATTATAATAAACCCATTCGTATCTTGAAAAACTGGAATAAAAATTTCTTTGACCTTAATAGATACCAAAAAACGAGATTTTGTATCTTGAATTGATGGTTCAAGATATAATTAGAAGTATCTCTAAGTTTCAAAACCGATAAATACAGTTTAATAATAAAGCTTATCGGTATAGAACAATAATTTGAAGAGGATTTACTAAGAGTACGTAATAGATACTAATACTAATCAATAATATTAATCTAGATCAAAAATTAAAATTTCAAACCCGCTGTCAGACTTGTTAAGAAATTGTGAATCTATTAGGACTCGGTTCCTAATTTAATTTATTGAACTTCAAAAATTTAATCGCGTAAATTAAAATACTAAAAGTAATTAATCGTGTAAACTTTAAATTAAAAAAATATTGAATGTATAAACAATCTAGAGATTTTATAGAAACTAAGCTAATTTTATTTGAATAAAACTCTTAAGTGATAAACATACATACTTATATATAATTGATATGGAATAATTTATTTTAATCAATTATATGTAGCAAATAATAATAATAATAATAATAATAAGAAAAGAAAATGGAACCGAGTTTGAAATTACGGTGGAGAAGGCTGCAGAGTCTTCAACTAGCTGGACGATGCAGCACGTGAAGCAGAGGATCGATGCAGGAGGATTATCCACGCGCAAGCAGCAACAGGAGTCTTATCTCCATGCACAGGAAGTAGCAGCATCCAAGAACAGGTGCCACGTGCTGAAGATAATGACCGAGCAAGACGACCAGCAACAGTCCTTCACGCGCACAGCAGTCCCCATTCCTGCACGCACAACAGCTCCTAATCCAGCGCAGCAGGTAGCAGCAACAACCGAACAAAGCGTAGTTCACACACCCATGTCCTCCACACACACACACAGCACAATACTTGGTTTAAAACAGAGCATGTGAACAGAGCAGCAGCAGCAAAACAAATTTCGACTGCTTCATCCCAACTTTGATCCGAATTTGAGTTCTTAATTTCAAACGAAAATGACATAAAATCCAATCAAAATAAACCACATGTAATAAACATTAAATACCAAGAATCTCAGCTCAAGAAAACAACCAAAACATTACCAAAATTGTCCTCAAATAATCAAACAAACTAGCTGCAGCAGAAGACAAACCTACAAGATTACAGCAGCAATGTGGACTCCGATTTGTGTAGATTCCTAGGCTCATTTACTGATATTTTTGACTAAGTAAAGACCAATAATAAGCCTTCAAATCTCCACTTAAAACACCAATTGTTAGATAGAAAACACAAAGAAATCCTGACCACAAAACCATATAAACCAGCTGGGAAACATCAACATAACTGCAGCAGCAAACTTAGAATTTGACCTCTGATTTCACACGAATTTTAATCCGACTTTCTTGTAACTTGAGCCCCTATTTTACACACATAAACAACCTTAATTAACTACCAAACAAACACATTTAAATCCCCTTGAAATCACCCACAAATTCCATACAAATTCGTCCAAAATTGTTCTCAAATTCGCACCATAAATTCCACTCGAAAACAACAGCTGAAACATGATAGATATAACCCTTCATTTGCTCCGATTTTTCTCAGCCTACTTGTACTACAAATGCACTAAATAAACCACTATTTAATAGCCTTAATTTACTAGCAAACAAACCCTATAAATATCCTTTAAGTAACTACAAAAATCTATCAAAACTTGCAACCCAAAGTTGACAAATTCGTATGGAATTTCCAGCTGCAATTGTGAATATTTTTCAAACCCAAAACCTTTTCCATAGCTTCTAAAACTTAGCCTAGTCTTAGTATATGTATATAAGCTTAAGTTAGACACAATTTGAGCTCATAACTCTCACAAAATCCTCCCAAAAACATAGCCACCAAGAGAAGTGCGTCCAGCTCTTTTCTTTTCTTTTTCCCTTGCAACCTCAACTTAGAAGCTTAGAAAACCTTGTGTGATCAACCATAAACCCTAGCTTACTTCCATATCCTATCTACACACTAAATACATCCAAAAACATTAATTCCTCTCTCCAACAACATCCAAAACCGAATCAAAAAGTTTTAGTTATCATAAAATCCAAGATGGAAAAGCTAGCTTAATAAGGTAAGGATATTGGTTAGAATTTGTAAACTTCCATTATAGTTAATGATGCTAACTTATAATTTAATTAAGAACTCATCATCTAACCTTGATATAGGTTCAATTCTTGCTTAAAAGGAAGTTGAAAATCCTTTTTTCCATTCCAAGCCAAGGTAAGTCCTAAACTATCAACCTATCTTTGTTATAGTTATGTATAGACTCTAGGATGAATTATTTAATATTGAAGAAAGTTTTGTGGTTGAAATAAGTTTCTAATCCATTGATGAATTCAAAATGGATAGATGGTTGATGTGTTAGAAATGTTTAGATATTATTGGAAAAGAAAAACAACAACTTAGAAGTATTATAATTATGATAATAGTAAATTCGGATCTAGGAATAAAGTGTATAAAACAAGACTCAAATTTTATCTAAACTAGTTTAAATTCATCTCTATTACTCCTAGAACCTTATATGAACATAAAACTTGATAAAACAAGCTTTAAAAACATGATTAGGAATTCTACGTTACAATAAAATGTATTATGAATAAATTCATAGAAATTGCACATATTAATACCTCTATAAATTATGAATGAACTTAGGATATGAATGTAGGCTTAAATGAGACCTCTAAAATAATATACAATCAAAAGAAAATTAAAAGAATTAAACAATAAAAATTCCTTTACTGTAAGAATCAATACTTAAGAAATCACAAACTAGAAAATCATTCAGTTTACAGTCTTAATAAACCAACATCAACTTTACTGTTATTCCTATAAGTATGATTATAAGTATTGCTATTAATATTACCACTGAGTATAGTATTTAGTATTGATGATGTTTTCATCACGAGTCATGAACGATTATTAAAACTGTTATTTTCACGTAAACGCTACTATATTTATATCGATACTATTATTTTGTCACTAATAGTATGAAGAATGATATTATTATTATACCATAGTTATTACTAATATTTATTAATGTTCAAAACTAAAAGTACTAATAATATGTAGTATTAAACTTAGTTGTTTTACAATAAGAATGAAACTGAAGTATAATAGAAATTTGATATATCTACATACGATTTTTATAACTTTTGAAAGATATAGATATTAGAACATACCCTTAAATAAATAACAACACCAAATTGAGAGACAGATAAGGTTGACGGGCAAGGAATTAATAAATAAAAATCTTCTATTATAAGCATTAGATCTTAAGAAAAGACAAACCCCTTGAATAAAATATAGATATCAATTAATAAAACATACCAAATACCGATATGGAATAGTTAGGCACCTATAAGGATTCAATTAAATCATTTAACGATACAGTAATTAATATGACGGACTTAGTCTAATATCCGACGATAGAGATCAACACCTTTAAATTATAGGAAGACTTCTCTTACAGAAATAATCCAATAATATATCTCTGTTATTTCCTTTCATAGGAAAATAGATCCATTCTCGGACTTCCAGTAGCTTATACAACAAATTAGCGAAGACCACAGGTGAGGGAATTCTGATGATCTACTATTTGCTTGTGATTGCTACTGTTTGCTGTTATGTTGATTGAATTGTTTTTATGGAATGACTGATTGATGTGAGTGTTATCATCCGCATGATCACCTGCATAAATGGATAAAGATAATTATTCGACAAACTAATTGGATATACTCATCGCATGTGCTTGATCCCCTTGTGGGAAATGTCCCAATTTTGACATCAAAAGTATTTCGAAATGTATTTTAAAGAAATCCGACTTGGAATATTCCAGGTTATTTTTATATCCTTTGAAGAGGAAGAATTTATACTAAAAGAGTTTATGAGATAAACATGGGACATTTCCGAGTATTGTGTTGTGACAGTGGATGTGGCCTGAATTTGGGTCCACTGGTCACTTGGCGATAGATGTTACCTGAATTTGGGTCTATCCGCCGGATTCACCTTTATAGGTGATGGTTCTTTTTGGCAGTAGATGTTACCCGAGTCGGGTCTACTTGTGCGATTCACCATAGATTGGTGATGGATTGTAAGAATGACCATTAAATTGGCATTATATATATTTAAATATGAACCAGCGTAAATCACGTGAACACGTTGGGGAATATTTGTTGTTACCAATGGCGGTTAAGCATTGGGTGAGTCTGGATGGACGAAACCACCAGGCAGCCTCGTACGGTTAAGGCGAGGTGTCCCATGCGGGTAAGTATGGGAGACACTGAAGTGTAGACAGGTAAATCTACATCGTCTATGGTTCCGGACCCCCATAGATGTGTTGCTTGCATTCATTACGTATGCATTCATATTGCGTATAAATAGATTTGCATGAGTGTATAATTAATGTTTGATAACTTGCGTGACGGTAGCAGTGATGAATGAACTCACTGAGCCCGTGTTCGCTCACCCCCCTACAGTTTTTATGCAGGATTATTACTAGCTGGGATTGGCTAGGAATGTGTGAAGAGAGCTTCTCCAACGAACTCTATTGAAGGTAGAGATATAGGATACTGCAAACTTAGAATGTAAATTTTATATTGTTGAAATTTGTAAGTTGTAGTTGAAACCCAATTTCACTATTTGGTGGGGGATACCGATTCTCTGCGATCTTGGTGGAAATTGGAAGATCAGATTCCATAGTTGAAATACTATAATATATTATATCATTTGTATAATAATCTTCTATAAATAAATAGAGTCTTGTATACTCTGACATACAAGACGGCTCTCATGTTACGGGTGCACACGTGATATGATAGCTTTAGATAAATCTTGTTAGGCCCCATATTAGAGTCGTGACACAAGCTTTAATACTAAATGAAAACATGAAAATGCACTAGAAAAATACTCAAGAGGAGGAGGGGGGGGTGAATTGAGTATTGCTCTAAAATCCTCTAACAATTATTTTAATGCAACAAATGAAATTTCACTTTAATAGCAGCGGATAATACACAAAAGATTATAATATGAATCATTAAGGAGATAGGAATAGAAAAGTTGAGTTTTAAATTAACGTGGATTCGACCCACTTCCTATTCTCTACGATCCACCAATGTCTCCAACCGATGACTTCATCACCACTTTATTAATCACCAAATAAACACGCTCAAATTGAGCAATATACCGTTTTTTAAAACACAAAGGAAATAAAATATTTTCTTCTCTCTCTAGATACTCGCTGAGAAATAGAAAATGCAAGAACAGAGCATTAAAATATTTTTCTTTCTCTTTCGAAATATTTACAAGTTAATGAGTAAGAGAACATGAAAATTAATGATTTGTCTATTCGCAAATAAAGCCTCTTTTTCAATTTTACATTTCTCTCTTTTGAATCTCCCAAGGGCAGAGTATTTATAACCTTAAAAAATTTAAATGTCTGTTAGAGATAACGTCTTTAAGTCACCTAGCATTAAATACGCTTCAATGCCTCTTTTTGTCACATCTGCTCACTCATTTAAACTGTTGCACCCCTAATACTTGTCGCACCATAAAGTTGTTGTGCCTTCATTTTGGCCCTTAACTAAATCTTTGCTCATGTGGGACTCTATCAAGGCTTGAATTCAAACTTATGCTCCCTGAACTTATCATGCCTTAAACTGACCCTCGACCAAAGCTGTGCTTCTTTGATCTTGTTGAGTCTTAGATTTTTGAACTGTTCTAAGGCTGAACAATGGACTCGTTGAGCCCTTAACGACCTCACAACCAAGCTATGCACTTTTAACTTGTCGCACTTTAGACTGCGCTTATCATGCCTTTACAATTGACTCACTGAGCCCTCAACGTAAAGCTCGACTAGTGACTCTGCATTTTGGCTTATCTGAGTTTTGATCTTGTTCGCGTCTTAGTGGATGAAGCAGTCTAGCTTTCGTCCTGACCATCGACCACTGTTCATCACTAATTTGTTCCTACTAAAAACATGCACTATCTCCATAAAACACAAACAACATACACATACATATTTAGCATATTATTCATCATAATTGTTTACTAATTAAGTGCAATTTACCATAACGATAGTTAATATGCATTATATTGTCTCAACAAAATCCATATTGAACATACAGTTCAACAAATACACTCTAATTTAA
>JAMXBD010004044.1:0-87645 GCA_024138025.1 Combretum micranthum | reverse complement strand
GTTGGGATAATTAGCTAGAATAGTTCGTAATAACCATAGGTTTTATAAAATATCAGTTTCGCGAATTTCGGGGTCTTTGAACCCGATTGGATATGGTTCTCGAAAAGCATGTCCGGAAGCCTGGAATAGTAAAAATATTCCGAATACACCGTTAGACTCGTAAAAATATAAGGTTTTCAAAAATGTCAATTTCAAATTTTTCGATAGCTAAAAAATAACAGATATAGCTATATATGCGTATTTCTTACTACCGGTATTTTATTGTCATATCTACTTTACATTACTCTATTCATTACTATTCTTACACTATTCTTTTATCTCTACTTTTTCTTACACCTATTCTTACAACACTACATACTATAAGCTTACTTTTTACCTTTCCATAACTTTTTTCACATCTACCTTACACATTACATCTTCATTATCAAAAAGTCAAAAAATAAATCACTCCCCCTTGTACAGCATGGCTGGCGCTACACCCCCCCCCCCCCCCCCCCCCCCCCCCCCTCGATCCCCTCAATTGTTTCAATTTTTCATTTATTTTAATCACACAAAATTCACTCCACACATTCCTATAAATCTCCCCTCTCTTTCACTTCTTTCACACATTCACTACCCACAAAATTCTTAGAAAAACTCTCCAAAATCTCCCTCTCAAAACTCTCCAAAATACCATCCCAAAACTCTCTCAAAATAATTCCACAACCACTTCTACAAAACAAACCAAAACCATAACCACATAACCATACCAAAGTCTTCTTAGGTAACCACTTCATATTCTCTCTTCTTCTTCATGTCATGTAACTTTACATGACCATAGTATGAGTTTCCAAAAACTACAAGTTATGAAAAACATTATATTCATGTATTGTTCTTGTTCATGCCAATCCATTTATGTTTATGTTGTTTTATTATTGTTAGTATATTATTATCTATATTATATATATAATATTCTTTAGAGCATATAAGCTCACTTGCAATTTATTTATTTCAGGCAAAGCAATTTATTTATTTATTCCATTTTAATTTATTTATTTTTCCTTGTTGAATTAAGACTAGTCTCTAGTCTTAGACTTGTCCTCATCAAGTCAAAACAAGTTTTTCTTTCTTTCATTTTATTTTATTTTTGGGATTAGTCTACTTCTTAGTCCCGGGAGCCTTGAAAAAGCTAAGACTCCAATACTTGACTTTATTATTTATGCTTATGTTATTTGTTTACTATTATTCTCTATTCATGTTCATTTAGCTTGTTGTCCAAAAATTTTAATGATTAACAAAAGAAGAATTTTGTCACTTAGAAATAAAGTGTATGTAAAGTATAAAATCTATATAACAAAGATAAACTCATTTCCTTTTAAGTTATGAAGAACCCACTATAATTTTAGAAACTACTTTAAAAGCTACTTAAAACCTTATTACTCTACTTTTTTTTTTCAAAAAGAAGATATTTGTTGATACAAAAATGGTTCTTTTTATGAAAAAGACAAAATGAATGGCTAAGGAATTTTCAAATAAGACCTTTACAAAAAATAGACAAAGAAAATCTATGGTTTGAAAAATAAAAATAAAGTTATCTCTTTTCAAGTTAAGAGGAAACTATTTAGATTTTTGAAACTTTTTATTATAAAAAGTTCTTAAGCCACATATTGTTCCATTTTGTAAAGGAAAATAAGTCTTATACATAGATGATTTCTATCAAAAACATAAAACATGAGAGGAAGGATAAATTTTTTCAAATAAAAATTTTTTACAAACAAATAGAATAAGGAATTTATACAAGAAAAATAAATAGGAAGAATGGTGCATTTTCTAACTCCAAAATAGTATTAAGAAAAAAACTAGAAAATAGAGAATTTTATTTCAAAAAGTTACTTAGGAGAAATAATAAAACCAACGTAAAGCGTTTTTAGAAAACAAAAGGGAACAAGGTATTTATTTCAAGAAATTTACAAAAACAATTTTTGAAAACAATATTCCTAAAACTTCAAACCGACATTGTTTTATTCAAGAAAAATAATTGGACAACAAGACACTTGAGCATGCTTAAATACGAGTTATGTAGTTTTAAAAGTGAAATTTTCTACTATATAGATAACTAAGTATTTTCAAACGAATTTTGATTCTTGAACCAAAGTTGTTATATGTTGGAAAATTCGTGGTGAACTTCGTCGCCACTGTTTCGAGGCCCTATGACCTGTTTGTTAAAAATAATTTTGGAAATGGGTAGGTCTTTTTGATAAGTAGAAATCGGTATATTATATGCGCGATTCCGAGTTAAAATGACCAAGTTATGGCATTTAAGTTGGAACATTCCTTTATATGAACTTTAACGTTCTTTTGACGTGTTTTGTCAAATCTCAAGAAAATCATCAAGAAATACTTATTATGGGGTATTTTCTTTGGTTAGGTGACCGATGAAGGATTCCTTTACCTCGAGGATTATTACGACTAAGTGGAGTGTGTGAACGACTCATCCACCTAGAGAAATAGTCGACATGGCATCGTGAGTTTATTTCCATTAAAAGAAATACTTGTTGTGCTTGTAATTAGTTGCATTAGAGTTAGAAAAAGATAAACCGATGTGTATGTAGATAATTCCGTGAAAGAATTATTAAGAATATCGAAGCCGAAATTATTTTAATGATTGTTTTAGTATAGTATTGATTTGTATGAAATTCCTTGATCGCCTTAAATTTAAAATAATTATGCTATGACTTTATAATAAATGAATTCATGCATACCACGAAGTGAGTCACATTGCATTTTGGGTTATTATCCTTGGGTGAGAAGGATAGTAAGCTCATGTTGAAAGCAACACTTGGCGGAGATCCAAAAGCGATTGCTTGGCGGTTTAATGGAAAATGCTTGGCGAAAGATCCGAAAGCAAGGTCAATCAAATAGAATTAGAATGCTTGGCGATGAGTGCTCGCGAGCATGAAAACTTTTTAATTAAAACTACTTGAATTGAGGTTATGTATCACCAAACCTCGAATGGAGGGCGCAAATCCATTCAACATATAGTTCCCGGAAAACTATATGCTTGGTTGCCCACATGTTTGTTGCATTACATTTGTTTGATTAATCAACTTGTTTTAATTGTTACAAGAAGTTATTTATGAAAATAGTTCTCACTAAGCCTTTAGTTATACCCCAATAGATATCTTTTGCAGTTTCCCTACTTATGGTTAAGGCCACGTGGACCTGCGGGCAGGTAATTTCTTTTTAGGTAATAAAAATTTAGATAAAGTGTAGCAGTAGTATTGATGTATAAATACTCATGTATAGATTAGTGATCAAGGGGATATGTCCTAAGTTTGTAAAGTTATTAATTTGAATGAATGATTATATGAGTCCTCTTTTCTTAAATGTGTTATTCATATCTTCTTAAACTTCATAATTCCATATATGGTCTCTAAAGTTGTGAAAGTACGCCTTACACTTAATATAAAAGCTTTTGGGAATGGCTAAAGTTGTCATACTTAAGCTTAATATTAAGTGTGGCGGACTGTCACATTTAGGGTAACCTTTGGGGCGTGACATAAATGCTCACTAAATTTTACTAACTTGCTCCTATTACTATTATTGCTCTTATTTATGCTTTTCTTTTTCTTTTTTGGGGACTAAGTTCCGGGATGCCTTGATGAAGCTAAGGTCCCAATGCTTGATCGAGTTACCTTTATGAAGCTAAGGTTCCCAATACTTGATATATTATCTTGCTTATTAAAATTTCTTTTTTATATTTTCATCATTTTTCATATTACATGCTTATGTACATGCAATTCATCATAATGATCTTGTCTCAACAAAAATTTAAAGTAGACTTTTCCTTAATAAGGAAAATGAAAACTAAACTCTTTAAATAAATTTATGTCTAAATCAAGATTTTGTTAGCAAACCTATAGGAAAATTTTCCACAAACTTTTTTTCAAACTTACCAAGATTTTTCTTAAATAAATAAATATGATTTCATAAAAGAAATTAACAAACAAAATGAAATTTTCTTTGATAGTAAACCACATAGAGTTTATCAAACTTAACATAAATGTTTTCTTGGTAAACAATTTTTTTTTTCATAAAAAGTTTCCTGTGTGGATTTTACTAACTTCATAATAGCAACAAAAACAAACTAGTTTTTAAAGTTAAGATAAAATCAACCCTCTCATTTATAAACCCACATAGAAAAATAAAGGATTTCCAAGTATCTAAATGATAAACTCATTTTCAAAGAAATAAAAAGAATATAAATATGATAAGTTAAAAAAATAATGGATTTTATCAATATCTTAAAAAGTGATTCTTTTCAAATAAAATCGGTAAAGGAATATAAAAGATTAAGTATTAGAAATAAAATATAAAGAGTTAATAAATAAAAACATAAGAAGAAAGAGGCTTAATTATCAAAACCACTTTTAAGGACAAATCTATATCTCAAAATAGGTTATCAACAACTTAATGAAAATTCTTGAAAACTTTATTTTTATCACTAGAAGCAAAATTTGTAAAATACCAAAGTTAAAGGAAAATAATTATTTGTTTTAGAAAAGAGATTAGAAAACAAAATAAGAATATACTTGCTTACAATAATCTAAGAAATTATAAAGTTTATCCAAAATACTAAGAAAAAGATTTGCTAAATTTAAGTTTCAATACTTTAGGATGAATTGTTTTACAAAAAATAATCATTGAGACAACACCGTTAGAATCTTGCATGTAATATGAGTCTATATAGATATTGAAAGGATTTTTCAACTATATACATAGTTATATTTTTGCCAAAAGGATTTTTGAATAAAGATAACTTTTGAAATTTGTTTTTCAAAAGCTGGGATGTTCGTTTTGGTTATGTACCATAACTTTTAGGAAGCTAAATGACCTTTTATGTAGAAAATAACCTTAGAAATAGATAGATCTTTTCGAGTAGGTAAAAATTGGTATATTATATACGAAATTTCGAGTTAAAATTAGCAAGTTATGACCATTTAAGTTGGAATTTCCCTTTATGCGAATTTTGACAAAACTAATAAAATAGAATTATAAGTTTAAGTATAACTTCCAAGAAATACTCTTTTTGGGTATTTCTCTTGTTTAGGTGACGTGGAGATCGAGTTCCCATGTCCCGAGGATTTCCTTGACTAGAAGTATCTGCACAAATGGCCGAATGAGTTTATTTCTTACATATTTGCACTTGTGATTTTGCTTATAAAATAGTGGCATTAGAATTAAGGAAAAGATAAAATGGAAAATGCATGTGCTTTACATACTTGGTTGAAATTACGATTAAGTATATCGGGGTGGGAATTGTTTATAATGAATGTTTGATTTAGTATAAGAATGATTCTCTGTAAATTCTATGATCACCTGAAAAATTATTTAATTATGCCATGAGTATTTAAGTAAATTGATTCATGCATATTATCGGGTGAGTTCATTGCATTTATTACTATAACTTTGGTGGGACAAAGGCTTAGTAAGGAGATTCATAGAGTTTGTATATTCTATAAAACGACGAGGCATCGTCTGAATCAACTATAGATGAGAAAACATCCGAATAAAACATACTCGACAGCTATGTAGTGGCTCGGAAATAAACTACGAATAAGTTAGATTATATTACATTTTTTTTAGGAAGAAAGCTTTTAAAAGAAGAACTAATATGGAAATATGTTATATCATAGCGGCTTATACGGTTTGGAACACCTAACCACGAATGGAGGGGTAAATACATTCAACACATGAGTCTCGAAAAATCATATGTATTGTTTGTCCATGTGCTAGTGCATCTCATATGGCTACTCAAATAAACTTGTTTTGATTATTGAATGTTGAGTGTTTATTTGTGGAAATAAATCTCACTAAGCATGTAGCTTATACCCTCTTAGATATCTTTTGTAGTTCCTATACCTTTAGTTAGAACCAAGAGATTATTTTACCGGGTAATGCCTTCAGCTAAGATCTCATGGATAGAAGAGTCAGCTAGAAGTAGATATGTATTCTAAGAGAAGTTTCAAAAGTGTAAATCATTTTTATGATAAACTCTTATTTATATTTAGTTATCTTTAATAGGGGAATGCCCTTAATATTGTAAAGATTCCTTAATAGTTTTTATGAACCATGGTTATATTGTTATGATTTATTTTCTTAATTACTATTGTGTATAACTGCTTAAGCGGCATGATCCAAAGTTTGATCCACTACGATCGTGAAAGTATGCCTTACACTCGATATCGAAACTTTCGGGATGACTGAGGTTATCATATTTAAGCCTTAATATTGAGCGTGGTGGATTGTCGCGTTTATGGTACCTTTTGGGTCATGACAATTTAAGTTGGTATCAGAGCATGGTTAAGAAATTATGATCATAACAATAAGAATGGACTTAAGAAAAATCCATAGAGCCAATTTAGAAAAAGTTAGTATGGGTAGAATAAGTTTGCTAATCTTCTCATCCTTTCCTTTTGCTTGAATAGATCATCCTAGGAGAAGCGCTTTTGGCATCATCAACTCCATAAGAGACCCGATGAGACCTTTACCAACTTCTGATTTAAGATTAAGAGTGTTATGTGAGGAGTTTGCTTTGGCAGGAAGACCCAAGTTGATTAGGGAAATGTTCACCCTATGGAAAAGGGGACTAAGGAGCACAGAGTGGAAAAGAATTGTTTAGACAATAAGATATTGGCCCATAGAAGGAAAGATGGTTCGAGTTGGAAGTAATATATGCCATTGAAAAAATTGCGACACACACATATGAACACACCATGTTACGAGAGGCCACATTCGTGTTGAGAAGGGAAGGAGAGCCAATGTAAACCTCGGTATTCTCAATAGATAAGAAACCCCGGGAATTGGAAGTGAAACCCTAATCCGGTCCGGTTTGAGTCTAGTGAGAGGAGCTTAGGAACCTTAAATCCGGCTTTCCTTCGGTTTCATAATAAAGAAGTTTTATAAAGTAAATGAATATGGATTATCCTTCTAAAGTATATTTTAGACCTTTGAAAGTTTTAAATTCGGGAATTTTTCAATTCCGATCCTTCCCGAGCTTAATTACGAAAAAGCGTGCCTCGGACCACGAACTCAAAAAAATGTTCCGAAATATTCATTAGAACCGTAATTTTATAAGGATTCCAAAATATCAATTTATAATTTTCCGGGCTATAAAAATTACAGTTAGAGCTTTTCCTTTGTTTTTGTTACAACCGGTTAAAATAGATGTCTTGTTTACTATTCATAAGTACAACCTACACTACACACTACCCATACCTATTCTTACATTCTTACAACTACTCATTTCAATTTTCTTTTCCAATGAATTTTGTCTCTTAATTAACTATTACATTTATTACATTTTAATTATCTAAATTACAAAAAAATCAAATTTCACTCACACACTCTTCCCCCCCCCCCAGATGGCCGTCGCCCCTTCCCTCTTTTCCCCCTTATTTTTGCCTTTTCTTCACTTATTTTTATTAACTAAAAATCCTAATCCATTTAATATATAAAGCTAATGTTCATCATTCTCTCTCTTTTTACTTGTTTCAAATTTTTACAAAGAGAAAAACTCTCTCTTTCCTCTCCTTAAGTGCCGTGAGCCTCCCCCTCCCCACTCTCACATTTTCAACTTATTTTCCCCTCTTTTCTACTCCAAGACTCCATTGGTAGGTTGATTTTAAGTCTTGTTCATCCCAAATCTTGTAATGGCAAGATCATTCTTGTGTGTTTTCCACCATTAATCCCAATGAGCATGAGCAAGGGACATGAAAACACTACTACAAGAATCTCAAGCCATCACAAGAAGTGGATCTAGTATTTGAAAGAGTTTTGTTTGAAATATCATCTTGTTCATGCATGTACAGTAGAGATCTTGTATATATATGTTGATGTTCATGGCATGAGATTTATGATTCATGCATTATATTTAGTAGATCTAATGTTTAGACATCCACATCGTCATTTACATGTATGATCATAGTTATTTTGATTTCCATGCATTGATGATCATAAAAATGTAGTCTTGTATATGTATAGATATGTTAGATAGTAGATCTTCATATTAGGAGGCAAGAACATTGAAAAATGAAAGGTTTTGTCAAATATGAATGGTTGGAAATTCGGATGAAATTAGAACCCTACTTTAAAAACCACCAAAACCACTTTTAAACTCATATTTCACATGGAAAATGAAGGGTATGTGTAATAGGTATCTTGAAGGAATAATTTTCATAAGTTTAGATGAGTTTAGGCATGAGGAAAACGTAAAACAAGTAGTAAAGTTAGAATGAAAAATATGGATATGTGAATGTATAGTCAAATTCGTATTTTTGGGTGATGCCTACATGAACACTTAGTATCCAAGCTTAGATGGCATGTTTATGAGTTAAATGAAGCATTTAGATGATAGATATATTGGAGCTTCAATTTTTTATGCCCTAAACAAGTTTTCTCATAAGGAAAATGCAAGGAAATGAAATTTACAAAATTCGGATTTTTACAAATAGCTTGTTTAAAAACGTGTTTACCAAATGAAAAATGTGGATTTTTATGCATAAATGAAGGTCATGATTAATATAGACTTTGAGAACTTATTTTTATTTAGATAACAAGTGAATTTCAAGAATAAAATCATAGGAACCCTAGGGAATGTAAAATCGGGAAGAATAACTCTTTAAGAATAACCTTTGTGGAATTTTATAACAATTAGGAGTTCCTAAGAATTCATCATCAAAAATCATCAAGACCATGCATGTATTGAATTCATTACATCACATTCATATTAGGAATTCATTCATATACCATCTATACATGAATCATCAACTAGGAACATTTTTCATCAAAAGCAAAACCAATTTTCGGAATTGGAGGATTTACGGAGCAGATCTGATCCCACTGTTCCGTGACCTTAATGTTTTCAAAACTTGAAAATAATATTATAAATAGATAGGTCTTTCGAAGTAGATAGAGATCGATATAAAATTTGCAAATTCAGAGTTAAAATGACCAAGTTATGGCCGTTTTAAGTCGGAGCTTCCGCAAATAGCGAGAATTCCAAATTCATCTAGTTTAGATGCATAACTTGGACTAGTTATATGATGAGAATCTCATTAGGATTATTCTTAATTGGTAGGTGATCCCGAGCAAGACGACACCCTACCTCCCGACTATTACTACTAAAAAGACCAGCGTCCAATGGCCGAGTGAGTACTACTTCCATTCTCAATTAATGGTTGTGATTGTAATGTAGTGGCACTAGTGGTGTAGGCAAAGATAAAAATCGATATGTATGATGGGGTATATGGGAGTTATATAATTGTCTGCTGTTGATGTGTGAAATGGAACTTAAGGAATATCGAAACCGGGTGTTAAGCTATTGATTGATTAGCTAGTATTTTATATTGAATGTCTGCGAATAATAGTTGGCCACCTAAAAGAACTGAATTAATGTATATTTGACTTCAATTGTAATTGGATTCATTCATATCACGATGGGGATGGAGCATTAGCATTGGTTGGTTTTTCGTGATCCATAAAACGAATATGTTGGTTAATCGTGATCCATAAAACGAAATTGTTGGTTAATCGTGATCCATAAAACGAATTATTGTTCAGTTGACCGTGAGCTTAAACGGCGTCGTACCGCAGGATTCGTTAATCTGCTAACTCGGGATGGAGGGCGCAAGTCCATCCACATATGATTTCCGGTTGTTCATATGTTTGTTGAACTCATTTGTCTGATGCACACACTTGCTTGAATAATCACTTGTTTGAATGAATTGTACTTAATTGTGATATGGGAGTTCTTACTCACTAAGCTAGTTAGCTTACGCCCCCATAGTTTTTATTTATTGCAGCACGAGTTTATCTGGCTTAGACCGAGGCAAGTCACAGCTCAGGTACCAGAGATAGGAGTTTCCCATAGAAGTTTACTTCATTTTTTTGTATAGACTTCCATTGGAAACTAAAGGACTCTGGGTGACTGTAATGGACTTGATATTATTTTGCGGGGAATGCCCCTTAGATTTTGTAAAGTATAATTATGCGTTTTGGTTTATTATCTATGGCTAATGAATGCCACATTAAACTACTTAACTCCATTGGTTGAGTATTCTATTGTCGTAAAGGGACGCTTTACATCTATACAAGACTCCCTAAGGGCTCGGATAGGGAATTCGAGAGTCTTACATAGTATGTGGTGGACTGTTACGTTTAGGATACCCTATAGGGCGTGACAGCCAACCTTTCTAGATTTTCAAACTTGGAACCCGATTGGACCCTTGTATGTGTATGGTCATGATGAGCTAAGAGATCACAATGATTGGTGTAGAGCCGATTTTGAGGATGTCTTCTACTAGAAAGGAGTTTACCAAAACATCGTCAAAGGTCCAAGGAATATGCCCACTCAATCACCGCCCAGAACCGGGATCCAACTCGCTAACGACAAGATATTGGTAGATGTTGCCATGGTAAGGCTAAAAATGAGGAACCTAAGGAAGAGGAGGAAGCCGAACAAGAAGAAGAAGAGGAACCAGAGGAAGACTCGGAAGAAAAGCTAATGGGGGAAAATCCCAACATACCATGGGCAGAGGAGGAACCCGAGCAAGAGTAGAATGAAGAAAATTTTGATATGACCCGAGTAGCAGCAATATGGGGTGAAGGAGAGAGGAGCTATCAAGGAAACAGTGAAGAAAGGCGAGCTTAGATAGCTGCTATGATTTGATAATCCACTTCTTCAAGGAATGAAGATGCGACAAATCCTCCTATGATGAGAAATACCGAGTTGGACCTCGGAGCTTTGGTATCCCAAGTATGGAAAGATATATATGTGGAGTATGAGCGTCTGACTAGCCAAAGAGGTGCATCATGGGAATCTACCCCTAATCAAGCCAATGAAGAAGGAACCCAGTAAGACCATGTGATGACCTCGGAAAGTGACGACAGTGATGAAATGTCGAAACAAGTAAGGGAGCTTACAAGAGAAAGAAGAAGGAACATAACAAGGTATTTGGGGCCATTCATAGGCAGTTGGCAAAGAGGATCATCAAGCCCTAATCCGGGTGATGCATCATCCCCATAGGCCAAAAAGAAAAGGATGGAAGAAGTAGAAAAAGAGTAAGAAAGGAAGAAGGGAAAGAGTTAGGATGAAGATCGAGCACCCCAATAAGTCCAATAATAGATTTTGTAATCGAGGCCTAGGCTATTAGGCCGCGTAGTTTAGCTTTCGTTTGGAAAGTATTATGTTGTGTTTTCCTTATAGATTGTTGTATTTTGTATTTTGTAATCTTTTATTTTCATTGCAAGGGTATTGAACCTGCTTTTTTTTTTCCTTATTAAATGAAGTTATCCTTTTAAAATTTTGATTTAACGATTTTGTATTTCCCTTGATTATTTCATGATTCCTTATTTCAAGCTTTTATGATTATGTATATTAGTTCAATTTTCGTGATTTTGGATAAATTCCCACATAAAACTTAATAAAGCTATTGAAAGAAAATATCAAGCTCATCTAACTAAAATCTAAATAGCCGAGGAAGAAGAAGGAGACACCAAAAGCAAAGCGCATCAAACCAACCTACAACGCAACCATGAAATCCCCCGAATCTGGAGCCTGAAGCAGATATTCAAGCCGCCTTTGACCAATTCATTCAAATGATGGAAGCTTATAACTGCAATAACCTTGTAAACCCCTGAAATTTCGGTTAATTTTAAGTTTAAGTTTAATCTTAGAATTAAAAGTTAACCGAAAACCCGAAACGTCAACAAAGCACTAATACAAACCCTAGAATTTAGATCCGGCATTTCCGTATTCTTTAGCCCTAGAAAAACGAAGTTAAAATAATTAGTGAATAGTTCGTAATAAATTTAGGAAACATAAAGGCATCAGATTCATAAATTTCGAGTGTCCTTTGGACTCAAACGAGATCAGTTCTTGAAAAGCGTGTCTCGGAGCTCGAAATAGTAAAAATATTCTGATGACATCGTTAGGACCAATTTAATACAAGGATTTTAAAAATATCAGTTTTGTAATTTTTCGATAACTAAAAATAATATATATCACAATTATACGCGTATTTTCTTACTACCGGTATTTTACTAGTCTCATTACTTTACATTACACTATTCATTACTATTCTATATAATTCATTTATCTCTGCTTTTTCTAAAACCTACTCTTACAACTCCATACACCTATTATCTTTACTTTTTATCTTTCCCATAACTTTATATCACATCTACCTTACATATTACTACTTTTAATACACAAAATTACAAAAAATAAATCTCTCTCTCCCTCCCTCCACTAATGGCCGGCTCCCCCCTCCTCCCTTTTAATTTTTTTTCAATTTTTCTTTAATTAATTCACTCAAAATTCACTCCCTATTTTCCTATAAATACCCCCCTCCTCTTTCACTTCATTCACACATCTTCTACCAACAAAATTACTCTCCAAATCCCTTTCAAACACTATCACGCCCCGAGGGATACCCAAAACATGGCAGTCCACTGTACATAATACTAAAGTCTAGGAATGACTACCTCAGTTACGCAAAAGATTTCCATATCATGTACAAGGCATACATTATAACCAAGGGAACGCATCGAAGTAGCGCAATTTATATTGATAATAATTAAGTGACAAGGCAAGGAGAACACTTATCATAAAATATAAACATGATAATTGACACTTCTTACGGGTGTATCCCTCTATTGTCTTCAAATCAAAACAAATACACTTCTTAGAATTTCTAAAACACTAACATAGCATACATTACATATAAGGAACCTTACAAAATAACTTCATCTTATGTTTCTGTTGCCTTCATGGAAGCTTAACATCCTTCCATGACTTCCTTAACATCATGATCCTCAATTTAAGCCACAGGTATACCTGTTTCAACAAAATCTATAGGGGTATAAGCTACAACTAGCTTAGCGAGATATTCCTTTTCATTCGCACCATGTTTTCAAACAAGTTCATTTAAATTCTCACACATATATGATAAGATCATATTTTATACAACTTATTGATGATCAAAAGAGCTAGAATGAATATTTGCTTTAATAAAATTTTATATTTCAAGACTAATGTGGACAAAGAAATCAAACAAGAGAATTTGAATCGAAAATAGGAAAAATTGAAGTCAAGGCCGGCAATTCACCATTCAAAGCCGCCGGCGTTCAGACGGCTTACATCCAAGGCCGTTGCAGCACTGCCAGCTTTGCCAGCATAATTCACAAACTCAAAGCCGCCTCAAAGCTGCCGGCGTAGAAGATGAAGCCAGCGTACATGAAGGCCGGCAGCTCAGAAATGAAACATCACCAGCTTTGAAGGAGTTACATTATAAGCCGGCACTTAAGCCGGCTTTGAGGCAGCGTACATCATAGATCTGAAGCGACATGAAGATATCAAACGCTTGAAGGAAATTGAAGAGACAAATCTGTTGGAGTGTCTACGCCGGTGTCTAAGCCGCCGGCTTAGGGACAGCGTTCGAGCAAAATTGATGCAACGCTTCATTTCTGACACATACGCCGGCTAGATCTACATCTAAGCCGCCGGCGTAGAAGCGGCCTACATGTTAACTGATATTGAAGGCTGCCAGTGCACTGCCTGCGCAAAGGAAATTGAAGATACGCCGCCTGTAAGCCGCCGGCGTAGGATCCATAACTGCCGGCGTACAAGTGAAACAGCAAAGTTCATTTAATGTTTTGCACGAAATTTTTCCTATAAATAGGGGGTCTTCTCCTCACTTTCAGAATCATAATCATTCAATCACATCCAAGTAGCTCTAGAATATTAGAATAGGCATTTCATAGAGATTTTTGAAGAGATATTTGAAGTTATTCAAGAAGTTGCAAGTGAAGCTTTGTATTTTGAATTGGTGATATCTAATCTTATTTCTTTTATGCAATTCATATATCTGAATATTTGATCATAATGAAATCATTTGCAATTTCTTATCTGATTGTTGAATCATCATCCATGAGTAGCTAAATTCTTTTTGTGGGAAGTTGATGAAGCTTTAAACATGCTAAAATGATTTTGAATCCATGTTATAAGATAGTTAGAATCATGAAATATTCATATTGAATTCTGATTATTCATCATTTTGGTGTATAAGAATTCTAATAACTCGGAAGGGAAATTAGGGTTCATATGAATTCATAAATTGAGATTAAATTGCAATTGCGGAAGCGGCGTAGTTTAATCTATTTAGAAATTGTCCATGAATATTAATGCAATGTTTTATGTTGATTTCTCACTAAGGAATTAGGAGATGTTAATATAAAGTATTAGTCAATTATAGAATCGGAAGGTTTATAATTGTAATTTTGATTCCACTAATAATTTATTTAGCGGAAGTTATTGAATTGTTTTGTGGTTTAAAAGGTTTTTAAACTGTTTTTAAATCTTGACAATTTCTTATGAATGTTCATGAATCTAATTATCATTATAACATGAGTTCAAGTTGATTGGCAATAGTTTAAAGTGGATTCTGCTCCTTCCCACATTTTTCACCATATCCCTCTCTTTAAAAAGCTCATTGCATTCATATAGATATAATTAGATAATTTAGTTTAATCTAATCATTTAAAAAGATCAATTGCCTAGATATTAGTATTAGTTGATAATTGTCTAGTAGTTATAATCTCGTGGGATCGACACTTATTCATGCTATATTACAATAGAAGGCCTAGTACGCTTGCTAGAAAGATGCTTTAAAATTCAATACTAATACAGCACATCAAGTTTTCTGGCGCCGTTCGGGGATTTATTAATATTAGACTACTTCAGCTAGTAGTTTAGGTTTGAATTTAGTTTGAAATTTTTCCTTTTCTCTTTGCAGGTTTTATGCGAAGAAGTAGAAGTGCTGAAATTCTACCTTTAGACCCTGAAATTGAAAGAACCTTGCATCAACAGAGAAGAAGGAACCAAAGAAGAGGAGCAATGGCAGAAAATCAAGGAAACAATGAACAACAACCATTGCAACCAGCTGCTCCGCTCCAAGGGCAATTCGAGACTATACAGTGCCTACTATTCAAGATCCCGCCATACGAATGCCCACTGTGGAGGCTAACAACTTTGAGCTTAAACCGTCCCTGATTCAAATGGTTGAGTCACATCAATTTGGAGGATATCCGAATGAGACGCCAGATGAACACCTTGCCAAATTTCTTCAATACACCAACACTGTCAAACTTAATGGTGTAAGAAACGAAGTCATCCGACTTCAGCTTTTCCCTTTTTCTCTTAGGGATAAAGCTTTGGCATGGTACAATTCCCAACCTCCAGATTCGATCACTACATGGAATGATCTGACAAAGAAGTTTCTGAAGAGATTTTTCCCTCCAGCAAGACCGCCAGATTAAGAAATGAAATTTCCAACTTCACCAAATTCCCTGGAGAATCATTATATGATGCTTGGGAAAGATTCAAAGAGGCGGTCAGAAAATGTCCACACCATGGTTTACCCGATAATCTACTAATTGAAAATTTCTACCTCAGTCTTGATGAAGCTTTAAGGTCATTAGTAGATGCTACATCGGGGATCACTGATGGGAAAAACATATGAGGAAGCTAGTGAGATTATTGAAGAATTAGCTTCGCTGCTCATAATTGGAGTTGTGAAAGAACAAGATCTAAAGTAGCATCTTTGGAAGACAAAGAAGATATATCAACTCAAGGCTCAAATGGCAACCCTCATCACTCAAGTAAGTAAACTCACAACTACAAATACTTCCAATAAAAAACAACAAGTGTTTTGTTGTGAGATTTGCTCAGGACCACACTCCTCTTTTGAGTGTCCGCATGGATCATCTTCAAATGATGAGCAGCTCAATTATGTGGGAAATTTCCAAAAGGGTAATTTTGGAAACACATATCATCCGAATATGCGAAATCATCCAATCTTCATATCGGAATGATGCCAATGTTCTAAAGCCACCACCTGGTTTTCAAGGACAAGGATTTGTAAGAAATGCCCCACCTCAACAGCAAATTCAATCATCCACTGATGCATTACTGAGGGATTTCATTGTCACACAACAAACTCACTCAACAATCAGAATGCAATCATTCAAGATTTGCAAGGGAAGCTCCATCAACTTGCACAACAAGTGAGTAATAGACCATCTGGGTCTTTACCAAGCAACACGGAGGAGAATCCCAAGTCTGTAAATGCAATCACTGAGAAGTGGAAAGGAGATTGCTCCAGTTGAGGAACTATCAAGATCATGAGAAAAAGATCAAGAGGAAATTCCACCAAAAACAACAAAGGGAAACGAAAGGTGGAGGATACTATTCAAAAACCACCTGAGGTGAAATCATATGTTCCTCCCGTCCCTTTTCCAGGAAGATTAAAGCAAAAAAGCTTGATGAGCAATTTTCAAAATTCCTGGATGTTTTCAAGAAGCTGCACATCAACATTCCATTCTTAGAAGTGATTCAAGGAATGCCTTCCTATGCCAAATTCATCAAAGAATTGCTGTCTAACAAGAGGAAGATTGATGGAAATGTGATACTCACTGGAGAATGTTCCATGATCCTACAGAAACAAACACCCAGTCTGCCCACTAAACTCGAGATCAGGGAAGTTTTACTGTTCCTTGCACCATTGGTGATTGTTATTTTGATAAAGTTTTAATTGATTCTGGTGCAAGTATCAACTTAATGCCTTATCGGTATTTCAAAAACTAGGACTTGGAGATTGCAAGGATACACATGTAACTTGCAACTTGCTGATAGAAGTGTAAAATACCCTAGGGGTATTGTGGAAAATGTCCTAGTTAAAGTTGACAAATTCTTTTTCCCTGTGGATTTTGTAGTTTAGACATGGATGAAGATAGGGAAGTTCCCATGATCTTGGGCAGACCGTTCCTTGCAACAGGAAAAGCACTAATTGATGTGGAACAAGGGCAGCTTACATTACGGGTGATGGATGAACAGGTTACTTTCAATGTCTATGAGGCAATGAAGAAATTTGATGATACTGATGCCTGTTACACCATCAATACCATTGATGAGCTGGTTTCTGATCACTTGAGGAACAAACTGGTGTGGAGACTATGGAGTCCGTCTTGAGAGACGTGGACAATTGGAGTGATGAAGAGGATGAAGAAATACTGGAAGATGTACCAATGATCAAAACCAGATATTATGAATCTTTGGGTACAAATGAGCAGAAGCAAGTTCCATCTTTGCAACCACCGACCTTGGAACTAAACCACTTCCTGACCATCTGAAGTATGCTTTTCGGAATTGGCGATACTTTGCCAATCATCATTTCATCTGCATTGACAATAACAAGAACAACAGTTGATTGAAGTGTTGAAAAAGCACAAAGAAGCAATCGGATGGACCATTGCTGACATTAAGGGTATTAGCCCTATGATTTGCACTCACAAAATTCTTATGGAAGCTGAGTGTAAACCTACAGTTCAACCACAAAGGAGACTTAACCCAACACTTAAAGAGTTGTCAAGAAAGAAGTTTGAAGCTACTTGACGCAGGTATCATCTATCCTATCTCTGATAGTAAATGGGTTAGTCCGGTTCAAGTAGTGCCAAAGAAAGGTGGTATGACTGTAGTGAAAAATGAGCAAAATGAATTGATTCCTACTCGTACTGTGACTGGGTGGAGAGTTTGTATTGATTACAGAAGTTGAATGATGCCACCCGAAAGGATCACTTTCCACTTCCCTTCATTGATCAATGTTGGAGAAACTTGCAGGGCATGACTATTACTGTTTTCTTGATGGATATTCTGGATACAATCAGATTTCTATTGCACCCGATGATCAAGAGAAAACAACATTCACTTGTCCTATGGCACATTTGCCTTTAGGAGAATGCCCTTTGGACTTTGCAATGCACCTGCTACATTTCAGAGGTGTATGATGGCTATATTCTCTGATATGCTTGAGAATTTTATCGAGATCTTCATGGATGATTTTTCAGTCTTTGGAAAGTCATTCGATCTTTGTCTTGAGAATTTAGCCTCGGTTCTACAAAGATGCAAAGATACCAATCTGATCTGAATTGGGAAAAATGCCACTTATGGTTAGAGAAGGGATAGTGTTGGGTCACAAAATTTCTGCGAGAGGAATTGAAGTGGATAAAGCCAAAGTGGAGATTATTGAGAAGTTACCACCACCCACGACTGTTAAAGGAGTCAGAAGTTTTCTTGGACATGCTGGCTTCTACAGACGATTCATCAAGGACTTCTCCAAAATTTCCAACCTCTTTGCAACCTTCTGGAAAAAGATGCGGTGTTCAATTTTGATGACAAATGTTTGCAGGCATTCAATTATTAAAGGAAAAGCTCATTTCTACACCAGTAATCATTGCGCCAGACTGGGAGCTTCCTTTCGAACTCATGTGTGATGCCAGCGACTTTGCAGTTGGAGCGGTACTTGGTCAGAGACGAGGTAAGATCTTTCATGTTATATACTATGCAAGTAGAACACTAAATGAGGCCCAGAGAAATTATGCCACTACTGAGAAAGAGCTTTTAGCTGTTATCTTTGCATGTGATAAATTTAGGCCTTATCTGATAGGTTCTAAAGTTGTAGTATACACTGACCATGCAGCTCTCAAGTATTTGTTTGCTAAAGCTGATGCAAAACCTAGGTTGATTAGATGGGTTTTACTACTGCAAGAATTTGATCTTGAAATTAAAGATAAAAAGGGAACTGAGAATGTTATTGCTGACCATTTGTCTAGACTTGAATCTGATAGTTTAGACATTCCCATCAATGAGAAGTTCCCTGATGAACAATTGCATGCAGTAGAGATTCTAGATTTGCCATGGTATGCTGATATTGTGAATTATTTGGTTAGTAAGATTATCCCATATGGTTTATCATATCCTCAAAAGAAAAAGTTTTTGCATGATGTAAAATACTATTTTTGGGATGAACCATATCTGTTCAAAAAATGTGCTGACCAAATAATTAGAAGATGTGTACCTGAATCTGATCAGCTTAGCATTTTAGAACACTGTCATTCAAAGAAGCAGGGGGACACTTTGGTGTTCAAAGGACTGCAGCAAAAGTGTTATCATCTGGATTTTATTGGCCTAACTTGTTTCGTGACTGCAGGAATTTCATTATGTCATGTGCTCAATGTCAAAAGACAGGTAACATTTCTAAACGCATGAATTACCACAAAACAATATTCTGGTAATTGAGCTTTTTGATGTTTGGGGGATTGACTTTATGGGTCCTTTTCCCTCATCTTTTTCAAATAAATATATACTTGTGGCAGTTGATTGTTTCAAAATGGGTGGAAGCTGTTGCTTTACAAACAAATGATGCCCGAGTAGTTTTGAAATTTTTGAAAAAGAATATTTTTACCAGATTTGGGTGCCCAGAGCTATAATTAGTGATGGGGGGTCTCATTTTTGTAACAGGCAATTTGAAAAACTTTTGGCAAAATATGGTGTTACACATAAAGTGACTACCCCCTATCATCCACAAACAAGTGGGCAAGTTGAAGTTTCCAATAGGGAGATAAAAAGGATTTTGGAAAAAACTGTTAATGCATCAAGAAAAGATTGGTCTTCAAAATTAGATGATGCATTATGGGCTTACAGGACTGCTTTTAAAACCCCTATTGGAATGTCCCCATATATGCTTGTTTTTGGTAAATCATGTCATCTTCCTGTAGAACTTGAGCACAAGGCATATTGGGCCATAAAATTTCTTAACTTTGATGAAAAAGCTGCAGGTAAAAACAGATTGCTCCAATTGAATCAGCTGGAAGAATGGAGAAATGAGGCATTTGAAAGTGCTCGTATCTATAAGGAACGAGCAAAGAAATGGCATGATAGAAACATCATCAAACGAAAATTTTTTCCTGGACAAAAAGTTTTACTTTACAATTCTCATTTGAAGTTGTTTCCTGGAAAATTACGGTCAAGATGGTCGGGACCGTTTGAAATTGCAAGAGTTTTTCCATATGGAACAGTGAATTAAAAACTGAGGATGATCGGATTTTTAAAGTGAATGGGCAACTGCTCAAACATTATTTTGAGGGGGAAAATCTTGACAGTACTACTACTGTCATGAATCTCAAAGAACCATGATCAAATCAGTAAGATACTTTCACAAGTATCTTACTCACCTGTTGTTGTGATTGGTTTACTAAGTTAAAATTAAGTTGTAAAATCCTTAAGGAACAAGTTTACTTTATTTTTAACTTTGGAAATCGAAATTTAAGAGCTGGTCGAGTCCTTTTGTTGAAAAATAAATAGGTCTACTTCTTGGAAATTTTAGTTTATATATATTCTTTGAATTTTAACACTTAGTGAAAGAGGTAGAAGAAACTTTTAAACTTAGTGATCCTTCATAAAAATAAGTCTTTGATATTGTTATTGCATTCAAAAAGAAAGAAACAAGCATAGCCACTACTCCTCTGACTTGAAATTTTGAGTTATGAGTATCTGAACTTGAATGTTAAAGTGAGGAAGAGTTCTTAGGGGTATTTTGAAACCTGGTCACTTAGGTGATGAGCCTGGGATGTGCCGACTCAATGAACTCACTGTAACGAGAAGGGAAGAATGGCAAAAGTTCAATTCATGAGCTTTGAAAAACAAAAAGATGGAGGCAAAAAAACCTCCCAAAAAGAAAATAAATGCTTGAGAAAGAGAAAGAAAAATGAATGCAAAATATGCAAAGGAAGGAGACTTATAATAAAGAAGGAGAAATTCTAAGGAAAAAGTAGATACCACATGCTTTCATTTTGTACTATTAGAATATATATAAGCTAGAAATCTAATGAAGTTTAAATGAGTATTTTTCCTTAGTGGATTGAGTATTTGCTTTTGAATAGAATGTTCCTTTGTTAAAAGTTGAGATTAAAACTTGTTTTGTTTGGATTAACTCCTAAATTTTGATTATAATACTCTAATTGCAAGAAATTAGTATGGTTAGAGCAATAGATACAAGAAAAACAAGTTAAAGAAATTGAAATTAAATTGGAAAATTGTACTATCTATAAAGAGATTTCATTTTATTCTTCATTTTGCTTGAGGACAAGCAAAAGTTCAAGTGTGGGGGGATTGATAACATCATATTTTATACAACTTATTGATGATCAAAAGAGCTAGAATGGATATTTGTTTTGATAAAATTTTATGTTTCAGGACTAATGTGGACAAAGAAATCAAAACAAGAGAATTTGAATCAAAAATAGGAAAAATTGAAGTCAAGGCCGGCAATTCACCATTCAAAGCCGCCAGCGTTCAGACGGCTTACATTCAAGGCCGTTGCAGCACTGCCAGCTTTGCCAAGCATAAATCTCCACAATACTCAAAGCCGCCTCAAAGCTGCCGACGTAGAAGATAAAGAAGCCAGCGTACATGAAGGCCGACAGCTCAGAAATGAAACATCACCAGCTTTGAAGGAGTTACATTATAAGCCGACACTTAAGCTGCCGGCTTTGAGGCAGCGTACAACATAAATCTAAAGCGACATGAAGATATCAAATGCTTGGAGGAAATTGAAGAGACAAATTTGTTGGAGTGTCTACGCCGATGTCTAAGCCGCCGGCTTAGAGACAGCATTCGAGCAAAATTGATGCAACGCTTCATTTCTGACCACATACGCCGGCTAGATCTATATCTAAGCCGTCGGCGTAGAAGCGGCCTACATGTATAATTGATATTGAAGGCTGCCAGTGCACTGCCTGTGCAAAGGAGAAATTAAAGATACGCCGCCTGTAAGCCGCCGGCGTATGATCCATAACTGCCGGCGTACAATGTGAAATAGTAAAGTTCATTTAATGTTTTGCACGAAATTTTTCCTATAAATAGGGGGTCTTCTCCTCACTTTCAGAATCATCCGATCATCCAATCATTCAATCCACATCCCTAGTAGCTCTAGAATACTTAGAACTAGGCATTTCATAGAGATTTTTGAAGAGATATTTGAAGTTATTCAAGAAGTTGCAAGTGAAGCTTTGGTATTTTGAATTGGTGATATCTAATCTTATTTTTTTATGCAATTCATATATCTGAATATTTTGATCATAATGAAATCATTTGCAATTTCTTATCTGATTGTTGAATCATCATCCATGAGTAGCTAAATTTCTTTTTGTGGGAAGTTGATGAAACTTTAAACATGCTAAAATGATCTTTGAATCCATGTTATAAGATAGTTAGAATCATGAAATATTCATATTGAATTCTGATTATTCATCATCTTTGGTGTATAAGAATTCTGATAACTCGGGAGGGAAATTAGGGTTCATATGAATTCATAAATTGAGATTAAATTACAATTGTGGAAGCGGCGGAGTTTAATCTAATTTAGAAGTTGTCCATGAATATTAATGCAATGTTTTATGTTGATTTCTCACTAAGGAATTAGGAGATGTTAATATAAAGTATTAATCAATTATAGAATCGAAAGGTTTATAATTGTAATTTTGATTCCACTAATAATTTATTTAGCGGAAGTTATTGAATTGTTTTGTGGTTTAAAAGGTTTTTAAACTCTGTTTTTAAATCTTGACAATTTCTTATGAATGTTCATGAATCTAATTATCATTATAACATGACTTCAAGTTGATTGGCAATAGTCTAAAGTGGATTCTGCTCCTTCCCACATTTTTCCACCATATCCCTCTCTTTAAAAGCTCATTGCATTCATATAGATATTTAATTAGAAAATTTAGTTTAATCTAATCATTTCAAAAAGATCAATTGCCTAGATATTAGTATTAGTTGATAATTGTCTAGTAGTTAATAGATCTCCGTGGGATTGACACTTGACTCATGCTATATTACAATAGAAGGCCCAGTACGCTTGCTGGAAAGATGCTTTAAAATTCATTACTAAATACACCACATCAATATACTATGCGTATAAAGCAATAATCACGTGATTACATAAATATATATAGTTATCCGGAAACCATATATAGAACGGATTTACCTCTCAGTATCGAAGGTTAGGGAATCGGTGATGAAGATCATCGATCTTCTACTGCTAGTTCCTAGATCCCCACCCAAAGTGTTCGGTTGGCTCGGCTCCGAACCTATAGTCGCATTCCTCGGGCGATTTGGATTCTCTAGGAAGGGACATGGCCCGTGTCACAGTACGATAACAGTCAATCCAACTCTACGTATAGGAGTAGCAGCCTTCCGAAAGAGATGTGACCTGATGGATGCTATGCGTGAGCGTTTTATTTTTCTTAAGCTTATCCTTATTAAGGTTTATTAAGGAGCGATCAATCAATTTAACAAATAATAAGCAATCATACAAGTAAGTAAACAAAAACACTTAAACAGGCAGTTTGAAGTTGTAATATTCTTAATTCTTATTTCACGCATAAACATAGAATCACATATATATACATATCCCTGAATTCCCCATATATATCCATTTTTTTATCTTTTGTTAGTATGCTAATGCCACTACTTTACAAGCACAAGCAAAGTAACGAAATTAAAAAGAATAACTCACTCGTCCATTTCGTAATCTTCTTAGTCGTAGAAATCCTCATGAAGGATAATCTCGTATCTTTTGTCACATAGCCAAAAGAAATACCCGGAATGCGTATTTCGTAGAAATTCTACTTAAACTTTCTAATTCTATTTCACCATGTTCGTCAATTTCGTATAGAATGAAATTCCAATTTACAATGGCCATAACTTGCTCATTTTAACTCGAAATTTCGCATATAATATACCGTTTTCTACCTATTCGAAAAGATCTATCCATTTCTAAGGTTATCTTTTTCATATAAGGTCATTTGGGTTCTAAATACGTTGGGTACAGATTTAAAACGAATATTTCTAGAGTTTGCAAAACCATTTCCTTAACTCAACTTTATTCAAAAATTTTTTACTAAAAATATAGATATATGTATATATATATATATATATATTTGATTGATAAATCCTTTGAGTATATAGATAAGCTCACTTTATATGCAAAAATTCTAATGGTAGTGTCTCAATAATTTATTTCATAAAACAATTCTTTTTAAAGTGTTAAAACTTAACTTGATAAATTTCTTTTCAAGTATTTTGAAGAAACTTTATATTTTCATAGGTTATTATAAATGAGTATATTCTTATTTTATTTTTTTCTTTCTTTTTCCAAAACAAGTAAATTTTCCTTTGACCTTAGTCTTTCATAAATTTTACTTCTAGTGATAAAAGATCAAAGTTATCAAAAGTGTATTAAGTTGTTGAAAACCTTTTTATAAATTTGTATTTAGAATGGTTTTAGAAAATGAGTCTTGTCTTTTTATATTTATTATTTAAAATATAAGTTTTTGTTTTCTAAAACTTGTTCTATTATTTCCTTTGAAAAGAATCCTCTTTATTGATAAAATCCTTTGTTTTTAATCTTATCTTATTTATATTCCTTGAAAATAAGTTTCTTCTTTAGAAACTTGAAAATCATTATTTTCCTAAGTGGGTTTATAACTTTATGGGTTGAATTCATCTTAACTTTGAAAACTAGTTTGTTTCTTGGTTTTGTTATGGAGTTAAAAAGAGTTTAATCTTAAGCTTTTTATGAAAACTTTGAATATTAACAAATTATTTTACTAAAACTTAGGTTACCATAATATATAAAGAAAGTATTTATTTCTTATGTTTCATTGGTAAAGCTATCTTTATTATTTAAGAGAACTTTGACAAAACTTGTATTATCCTATTTTTATGTTTGACAATAATCTCCATTATTAAATGACAAGTCATATAATAGAAAATTTAGTTTTAAGTTCTTTTAATAAAATAAAATTCTACTTTTAATTTTAGTTGAGACAATATCATTATGTAGGTGCAAGTATTATAAGCATGTAAAATAATAAGAATATGAGAAAATGCTAGAAACAAATAATAATAAGTAAGATAATAAAAATATCAAGTATTGGGAACCTTAGCTTAATCAAGGTATCCTAATCAAGTATTGAGAGCCTTAGCTTCATCAAGGCATCCTGGGACTAAGAATAGACTAGTCCCAAAAGAATAAAGAAAATAAAGAAAAGGTTGTTTTGATTGATATGGACAAGTCTAAGACTAGAAAGACTAGTCTTAAAGAAATAGCATGAAATAAATAAATTTCAAAGCATGAATTAAATAAATAACAAGTGAGTTATATGCTCTAAAGATATATATAAATACATAATATTTAGTTAGATATGAATAATTAAAATCACATAACAACATAATAAAATAGGAAGTTCATGTGCAAGAACAAAATATGAACAGGTTATTACTTTTTTACTACTCATATGAGTTTCAAAACAACACCACAGTTTGTTAAGTTACATGACATGGATAAACTAAATGGTTGGAAGAAATTTTTACCTAAATTGTTTATGTGGTATGAAAATGGTAGTGAATGTATGGTTATATGGTTATTAAGAAATGGTAGTTGCATTGTATATAGAGAGAAATTTTGGAAATATTTGGTGAAAGAGAATTTTGGTAGAGGAAAATTTTGTGGAGAGTGTTTGTGTAGTGAATTTGAGAGAGTTTTGGTAGTAGAATGAATTGTGTGAAAGAATAAAGGAGGAATGGGGTATTTATAGAATTTTGAAGTGAAAATTAGATATGATTAAATTATTGAAGAAAATAATTGAAGAGAAGAGAGAGAGGAGTGTGGATGGCAATGAAGAAGCAAGAGAAAGAAAATTGATTAAAATGAATTTTAAAAGAAAAGTGTGAGAGAGTTTAGTATATGTGATGTAGAATTTTTATAGGAAAAGAAAATTGTAAGAAATAGGTATGTAGGTGTAAGAATAGGTAGAAAAAGTAAAGATAGAGGAATAGTATTGAATAGTAGAAAGTACTATGAATAGTAAACTAGACAATTAAAATATGGTAGTAATAAATACACGTATAAATGCGATATATGTAATTTTTAGCTACAAAAAAATTCTAAAACTGATATTTTTGAAAACCTTATATTTTTATGAGTCTATTGGTATTAACGGAATTTTTGCAACCCGGTGTATCTGGCACGATTTTTGAAAACTGATCCCGTTTGGATCCGAAAGACACTAGAATTTTGTGAATCTGATATTTTTAAGCTTCTTTATGTTATTACGAACTATTATCAACAATTATTTTCATTTCGTTGTTTAGGGTTTAAGAGCGTGGGATTGCCAGATCTTAAACACTAGGGTTTATTGTAAGCTTTGTTAACATTTAGGGTTCCGGTTTGACTTTCGATTTTGTTGAGTTATTCGTAAGATCATATAATTTTGCAGTTTTGGCCGTATTATATTTTTAGTTTGATATCTATGGTTTATCTCATTTTATTTATGATTATTTAATAGTTTTCAATTCTCGGGATCGTTTAACTGAGTTTAGGGTTAAGGGTTGACTTAGTTTGACTTTTGGTGAAAATTGAAATGTTTGATTCTAAAATTCAACAAAGGATTTAAGATCTTAGTATTTCGTTGTCAAGCGTTATTTGGATATATTGTCTTGATTTGCGTGATAGGAATCAGATCGGTGATTTGATTGATGTACGGATGTTGATTCAACCGATACTGGATTTTCTATTTTGTCTTTTAGGGTTCTCTTTTCAAGATTAATAAATCTGTTTTTTGATCTTATTTAGAGTTAAGTTTTAACTTGGTTCGATTTTAGGGTTTCGATTCGGTGTTTGACTCCTAGGATTATTTTCTAAGAATTATGAAATTTTCAGGGGTTTACAAACACTCTCCAAAACTCACCAAATTTTCTTCTCAAACCCTCTTCGCTATAAACACCACTACCATTCTTATTTAAGTACGAAATCTCCTCAACTCTTACCATGTCATGTAACTTTACATGACCATAGTGTAAGTTTTCTAAATTAATGTTATAGAAGCTACAATATGTTCATGTATTGTTCTTGTTCATGATTATGTATATTATTTTTTTTAGTTGTTTTTTTATTTTGCTCATATTGTTGTATATTATGTTAACCTCTTATATATATTTAGCTAAATATAATTATGTACTTATATATAAATCTTTAGAGCATATAAACTCATTGTTATTTATTTACTTTCAAGTTATGCAATTTATTTACTTATTCCATGTTGTTTTAAGACTAGTCTCTAGTCTTAGATATGTCCTCATCAAGTCAAAACAATATTTTCTTTATTTCTTTTGGGACTAGTCTATTTTTAGTCCTGGGATATCTTGAAGAAGCTAAGGTCTCCAATACTTGACATTTTTATTAAATTGCTTACTTTATTACTTATTATGTCTTTATTATATTTTCATAATTTTATGATTTCATATTCATGATCATGCATGAACATATTGATTTTTGTCTCTACAAGATAAAGAAGGAAATGTTTTCTTAAAGTTCTTTTCCAAAATAAATGTTATCATAAAAGAAATGATTTTTCATAAAAACTTAGAAATCTACCTTAACAAATCTTTTCTAAAAATATAGAGGAGTTCATCATAAATTTTAGTAATGAAAGAACACAGGAATTTTTAGACAATACATACACTTTACAAAGTCCTAAAATAGAAAAATATTCTTTAAAATTAGGATTTCAAATTCTTGTTTAACAAAAGTTTTATTAAACTTCATTTTCCGACCAATACTTTAGATATAAAGGAATAGTCTAGTTTGAAAAACACTAAGAAAATTTCTTTCATAAGAATAGAATGATCTTAAGGAATAAAATTAATGAACAACTTAGGAAATTTTCTTTTTAGAAAAGATTAAGAAAGTATAGAATTAATAGATTTTTACTACTTTAAAAAAATATTGGAAACTAAGCTATAAGGAATTTAGAAAAAATGAAAATCATTCTTTTGGAATTTAAAAGACTAAGGAAATGGAATTAAAGTAACTTAAGAAATTTTTTAACAAGCTAAGTAGAAATTTTTAAAAAGGTTTTGCTTTTCCAAATTTTTAGAAGACCTTGCTTTTACAAAAAAAAAATTCATGGTTGAGACAACTTAATTAAATTCATGCATTTGATATGAGTCAATATATATGTATATATATACACAATTTAAAGGTCTTTCCAACCATTGTAATATCTATATCTATGATACAAGTTTCTATAAGAGAAAGAAAAAGTAAGTTTTGCAAATTCGTGGTAAATCTAATCACCACTGTTTCGGAGCTCAAATGACTTGGTTGATGAAAATAGTTTTAGAAATGGATAGATCTTTTTGAATAGGTAGAAAACGGTACATTATATATAATTCCGAGTTAAAATGACCAAGTTATGACCGTTTTGAGTTGGAATTATCTTCTATATAAATTTTGATGATCTTATGACATAGATTTTGATAAGTACCATAGAATCAACAAAGAATACTCATTATGGGTATTTTTCTTGATTAGGTGATTCCGAGGAGGAGTTTTTATACTCAGAGGATTACTTTGATTAGTTGATTTACCAACCAACTCATCCATAAGAGAGAAGTATTTGCTGGTGAGTGAGTGAGTCTACTCTCCTTATTTTCATGTTTATGTTTGTGCTTATAAATTTAGTTGCATTAGACTTAAGAAAGATAAAATTGAATATGTATGATAACGTGTTGAAAGAACATTAAGTATATTGAAGCATGAATTGCTTGTAATAAATTGTATGCTTATTATCATGTTGAAGTGTTTGAAATTGGTTGATCACTTATAAGAAATTAAAATATAACGACTAGGCTTTAATTAAAATTTTATGCATGCGCTTCATATATTGAGTTACATTGCATTCGCTATTATACAATTGGTGGGACAAGTGTATGATAGTGGAGGTAGGCATAACCGGTATATTATGTACGTGGTGAGTAGGAGCCGGTAAAAACTACACAAACTGATGGCTAGTAGGAGCCGGTAATAATTACATGTTTTTTATGGCGTATAGGAGTCGGTAAGATCTATAAAAATGTTTTTAAAAGTAGTGCCTATAATGGGCCGGACTACCTAACTCCGAATGAAGGGCGTAATTCATTCAACATATGATTACCGGAAAATCATATGTCTTGTATGCTCACGTGCTTGTTACATTCCATTTGCTTGTTTAATAAACTTGGTTGATATTTTGTTTTAAGTATGAATTTTGGGATTATACTGACTAAGCCCTTAAGCTTACGCCCCTATAGATATTTGTATTAACAGGAACACCTGTTTTTGTACCCGAGGTCTCTTCTTACTCGCATAAGTTTTCTTTTGTGAGCTTTTGAAGGAAATCTACTTGAAGGATTAGATTAGAATTCCTTTAAAATCTTTTGATGTAGTATTAAATTATTGTAAAGATTGTTAGTTATTTTCGATCCTTGGATTTAGTGGTGGTATGCCCTTAAGAATCATGTAATAGACCTATAATTATTAATGTTATGATCTATTTTATTTCTGGATTCTTATATGTTCATTTTTACTTGCTTAAACCACACTTCCCAAAAGCGTCTCCTATTACCATGTTAGACGCCTTAGTGTGATACCGAGACTTTCACATGACTAAGGTAGTCATTCTTAAGTCTTGTTATAATATGTGGCAGACTGCCACGCTTAGGGTACCCTTCGGGGTGTGACAAACCTAGTACAAACACCAGCACGCTGCAACCTGAACATATGGAAATACCCATTCCAGAAAATGCACAACCCCAAAACGCACCATTATCGACACCACCCCTCACGCCTTACAGAAAGCTCTTACCCAAGTTTATCAAAAGTAATCGATACTTTGATGGAGCCTTTGAAAAGCCAGAGGAAGCCAAGGATTGGTTAGCTCATATGGAGAGATCTTTTGACACTTATGAAATACTACAACCTTTAAGAATCACCTTTGGTACCTACATGCTTCACCTCAATGGTCGGACTTGGTGGGAATCCAAGAAGCGAGAGTTGATACCTCTGGTCACATGGGAAATGTTTGTCAAGAATTTTTGGAGAACTACTTTCCTAGAAGCCTTTGAGTGCAGTATAGTGTCGATTTCTTACAAATTGTTGAAAGAGAAAGGATGGTGGAACAATATGAGACTGAGTTTAGTAGATTACTCCAGTATGCACCCGACTCATACAAATACAGTGAGGAGTTGAAAATACAAGTGTTCTTGAATGGATTAGACAATGATTTACAAGTCAAGCTAGTGGAATTTGATATGAGATCTTTTTTAAAGTTAGTAGAAAGGGCACGAATTGTTTAAAGGGCCGAGAAGGGGAAAATGAAAAGGCTAAGAAGAGAAGCGTTGATTTTTATAGGAAAGTTTCAAAAAGAAATGAGATTTAATCAACCGCCAAAGAAAATTAAGCTTTCCAACAACTTCGAAAATGGCGCAAGTGATGGAAATTTTGCAAGGAGACCCATCATCTGTTGGAAGTGCAAAGGAATGCATTACCTCATGAGATGCCCGTAGTTGAAAGGAAAGTGTCACTTTTGTGGAAACCTGAACCACAGAATGATAGGATATTCGTAAAGGTCAATCAACACCTGCTATGTGTGTAAACAAATTAGGCACTTTGTGAAGGAATGTCCGCAAAGGAAAAATGCTCATACCCGAACCTTTGGAAAGCCAACTCTAATAAAGATTTGGAATGAGAATGGAAACAGGAATTCACCTGGGGCCTTGATGCCTGAATTTTAGATTTACAATATGGAAGGTCAATAGATATGTGAAGAAATTGGTAAGGAAAAAGGATGCAAGTTTTATGTCGTAGAAGAGGATGAAGGCCATCACAACAGCCTAGTTACAGGTTAACCTTAACCTCAAGTCATCATGTTGATTGTTCGTAGTATATTCATATGTGCTTAAATTCATAGTAATAGAATTTCGATATCTTTATAGTTCAAAACGTCTAGATAAGAATTGAGTGTCATGTCGGACCTAGTTAGTAAAAGTACATGTATCTAGCAAGACCTGCTTATATCCTGTTCGATACTGAAGCCACTTGTTCTCTTATCACCATCTTTGAAGAACAAGTTTATTAAGAATCACCACCTTCGGTAACCATCGAGGAAGTGATAAAGGAATATCATACCCGTTAAGAGATCTAAGTTGGTGAAGGAACCTTTGGTATGAGATGATTAAAGCACGCCAATGATGTGATGGAATGTGGAGGGGATGGGATGGGTCCTAAAGATATAGATGGAGGAAAAGTCGAGTCTAAAAGGAATATGCCGTTGTAAAGGGAACAAAGGCTAAGTTTGCTCAATTTCGATGTCTAAGGAGGAAAGGACGCTAAACTGATAACCAACTAGTTAACTCCGTAAATGACAGGAGTAATAGACTAAAAGTGAAAGATCAATTAATGATTCGATCATCTGAGGATGATGTCACAAAGAGTACTGCCTAGTTTAATAAAAGGAAGGAATTGGTCAAGTCATGGATCAACCACCACGAACCTATTAGAATCAAGAATAAGTACCCTTTTTGTCAAAAACCCAAAGGATCTCTGCGATTAGATGCAAAGAGTAAACAATCTTTACGATATTTATCAAAGGACCAATTACCAACAGTTAAGAGTAAAGTCGGAAGGCATGTGAGAGGCAAAATTTTCCAAACTTGTTAAGGAAATTACAAGTTTCAATTTAATAGGTATACCTATCGATCTTAAGTGATTAATGGATTAAGTATACAAGCTTTATTGGATGAGTATGTTCCTGAGTCTATGGAAACTACTCACGTGTACCCAGAAATACCCAAGTAAACTAGGAGACATTTGTGGATGATACTACCAATGCTAAGAGAGCATAAGTCGCATAAATAAATTGCTTAGTATAGCTTTTGATTGAATTAGATTGGATTTCTTTCATGTTATGAAGTATCATAGAGAAGCATTTCAGTAGACCTAACAAGAGACAAGCGGTCATAGGATGGAAATCGCCAAGGATGGTGATAGAAGCAAGGAATCTCTTGAGCCTAGCCATTTGTTATTGGAAGTTCATAAAAGAATTGTGATAGTTAAGGTGTCGACTCAGATAACCTAAAAGCATGGAAAGTTCTCATGGATGAGGATTCAAGAGCTATATCTGATGCAAAAGTCTCATAGGATTATACCTTCAAAAGAAGTTAAGGAAACAATGAGATTATTGACTATAGTTTGAAAAAGATTTTGGCCTTAGTATCAAGTAACACCCCAAAAGGAATATAAGTGGTAAGTAATGTCCTAAGTTAAAGAAATCATGATGAAGTTGCTACTACACCCGCCGACCAAAAAAAGTTGCTTGGAAGATTTGAGGAACAAGTATTCATTAGATAAGGTAAGGGAACTAAGATTTCCAATTGCAATACGGAATCAACCTTGATAAGGATAAATCAAGGAAGCCTAATGTCATAGTAGAAACTTTCCAAGGGATAAGGGTTTAGAAAGGGAAAAGTTTAAAGTTTAATAAAGAAAAGATCGTGGGGGAAGAAAATTGTGGAGAAAAGCTTGTAGTTCTAAGGGAATCTCATGAAACCTTTTATGAACAAAGAATAGGTCCCGTTGCTTGAAATAATATAGAAGACTTGGTTTGGACCAAAATCCATTTATGAAGAAGTAAGAAAACTCAAGATGGGTAACAACGGATGATAGAAATCGGATTGACTAAGAAAAGTAGAGGAAAAAAGAAACAACAAGTTGATAAGTTCGGCATTAAGAATCAGGCATGCTTGGAGATGGAAATTCATAAAGAAATGTACATGGGGCAAGGACTCAAGAAAACCTAAGACCCGTTGAACGCTTAAAGATTTCAAAAGGATGGAAATTGGCTAAACATACAAGTGAACTGTTAAGATCATCATAAGGACTATGTTTTGGTAATGCAAAAACCTGAAAAGATAAGATGAATAGGGAAAAATTATCCTTATGAGGAAGTCACATAGGAAGTTAAGAATTGAATCCATCTAAGATACCTGAGTTGCTTGAAGAATCTACAAAGCAAGCCAAGTTTTGAGGATAAAACTTTCTTTAAGGGGGGTAGGTTGTAAACCCCTAGATTTTACGATGAATCGTAAGTTCAAACCCTAGGACTAAAAGTCAACCATAAACCCTAGTCAACAAAAACCTATACCAAAACCCTAGAGTTCAGATTCGTCAATCCCACACTCTCAATTCCTAGACAACGAAATTGAGTTAATGGCTTATATAGTTTGTAATATATAGGGAAGTACAAAAATATTAGATTCGCTAATTTCTAGTGTCTTTCAGATCCAAACGTGATCAGTTTTCGAAAATCGTGCAAGGAATACCGGACGGTAAAAATATTCTGTTTATATCGTTAGACTCGTAATAATATAAGAAAGCTAAAAATATCAATTTCGTAATTTTTTGGTAGCTAAAAATTACAGATATCATATTTATATGCGTATTTTCTTTACTACCGGTAACTTGTTAGTCTTGTTCACTATTCATTGTGCAAACCCCTGAATTTTTCATAATTCTTAAAAAATAATCCCAAAAGTCTAACACCAAAATCAAAACCCTGAAAAGCGAGCTAAGTTAAAACCAAATTCTAAATAAGGTCAAATACGAAAATTCTTAACCTTGAGAAAGCTAAAACGTTCACGCATAGCATCTATAAAGTTACATTTCTTTCGGAAGGTTATTGCTCCTATGCGTAGAGTTAGATGGGCTGCTGTCGTGTTGGGACACGGGCTCTGTTCCTTTTTAGAGAATCTAAATCGCTCGAGGAATGTGACTCTAGGTTTGGAGCCAAGCCAACCAAACGCTTTGGGCAGAGGCCTAGGGACTAGCAGTAGAAGGTCGAGAATATTCATCAACAATTCCCTAACCTTCGATACGGAGAGGTAAATCTTTTTTATATATGGTTTCCAGATAACTATATATATTTGTGTAATCACGTGAATGTTGCATAACATGCATCGCATATGCGTGAAAATTTAAATGAACTTATTTGAAATAATGGTACGAATGAAAATGAATACCTCACTAAGCTAATTCTAGTTTATACCCCCATAGATTTTGTTGAAATAGGTATACCGTGGCTTTAATCGAAGATCATGACATTAAGGAAGTCATAGGTGGATGTTAAACTTTTATGAAGGCAATGAGAACATAAGATGAAGTTATTTTGTAAATTTCTTATATGTAATGTATGCTATGTTAGTATTTTAGAGATTCCTAAAGGAATGTATTTATATTGATTTGGAGACAATAGCGGGGGTACGCCCTTAAGATTTGTAATCAATCATGTTTATGTTTTATGATAAGTATTCCCTTTGTCTTGTTACTTGATAGTTATCAATGTAAATTGTGCTACTCTGATATGTTCCCTTAGTTGTGATGCACGCCTTGTACATGATATGGAAGCATTTGCGTGACTAAGGTAGTCATTCTTAGGCTTTAGTATTATGTACGACGGTATTACGTTTAAGGTACCCCTCTGGGCATGACATGTTGTACTTCTCTACTATCCATTACTATTAACATATCTCTACTTTTTCTTACTATCTATTCTTACCATCTATATGCCTATTTTTTTACTTTTTACCTTTCCAATACATCTTATATCAAATCATATCTTACATATTAATTACTTTTCTTACAAAATTACAAAATTTAATATCTTTTCTCTCTTTCCCCTCATGGCTGGTGTGAACTTCCCTCCCTCTGTCTCAATTATTTTTCTCTTTCAATTTATTTTATTATACATAATTTTCCTCCATTTTCAAGTATAAATACCCCATCTCCCTCCACTTGTTTCACGCATTCATTTTTCATAACAAAACTCTACCAAAATCTCTCCACAAATCCTCCCTCCAAAATTTCTTTCTACCAAAACTCTTTTAAACCAATTCTTCCCCAAAATCCTTCTCTATACATAAACTATCTACCACATATCACTAACCACATAATCCCACATTCATTATCTACATCCTACACATAAATACTTAAAGGTAAAACTCCTACCAATATTTTCTTACTCATGTCATGTAACTTAACATGACTATATTATTGTTCCTTAAAACCCATGAGAGTTGTAGAAGCAACAACATATTCATGTTTCGTTCTTATACATGCCAAGAATTCTGATTTTATTATTTTGCTATTATGATAATATTGTGATTATTGTTATTATGCTTCTAACTTAACTATATATATATAGTTATCTATATATATACTTATATATTTCTTTGAGCCTAAATGCTCATTAAATTTTTACTAACTTGCTTCTATTACTATTATTGCTCTTATTACTAATTTTCTTTTTCCTTTTTGGGGACTAAGTCCAGAGATGCTTTGATGAGGCTAAGATTCCCAATGCTTGACTGGGTTACCTTGATGAAGCTAAGGTTCCCAATACTTGATATTATTATCTTGGGTTACCTTGATGAAGCTAAGGTTCCCAATACTTGATATTATTATCTTTCTTATTATTAACTTGCTTCTTATATATTTTCATCATTTTTCATATTACATGCTCATGTACATGCATCATCATAATGATCTTGTCTCAACAAAAATTTAAAGTAGACTTTTCTTCAATAAAGGAAAATGAAACTAAACTCTATTAATAAATAACTTTATATCTAAATCAAGATTTTGTTAGCAAACCTATAGGAAAATTATTCCACAACTTCTTTTCAAACTTATCAAGATTTTTCTTAAATAACAATAAAGATGATTTCTTAAAAAAAAATTAACAAACATAATGAAAATTTTTTTTTATAGCAAACCACATAAAGTTTATCAAACTTAACATAAATGTTTTCTTGGTAAACAAATTTTTGTTCATAAAAAGTTTACTTGTAGGATTTATACTAACTCTATAATAGCAATAAAAGCCAAACAAGTTTTCAAAGTTAAGATAAAATCAACCCTCTAATTTATAAACCCACATAGAAAAATAAAGGTTCCAAGTATCTAAATGATGAACTCATTTTCAAAGAAATAAAAAGAATATAAATATGATAAGTTAAAAAATAATGTATTTTATCAATAACTTAAAAAGATTATTCCTTTTCAAATAAAATAGGTAAAGGAAATTAAAAGATTAAGTATTAGAAATAAAATATAACGAGCTGGTAAATAAAAACATAGAAGAAAGAGGTTTAATTATCAAAACCAGTTTTAAGGGCAAATCTATATCTCAAAATAGGTTATCAACAACTTAATGAAAATGCTTGAAAAATTTATTTTTATCACTAGAAGCAAAATTTGTAAAAGACCAAAGTTAAGGGTGTAACATCTTGAATTATTCGCCAACTTAATTTTTGGTAATTGTTAAATCGATAGTAATGTCTGACGAAAATTTTAGAAAATGTCCGAAAAATCGTCATTGTTTTTCGCAATTTAAATATCAGTAATTACCAATATAGATAATAAAAGATCTAATCAAAATAAAGTTATAAGCATAAATGATATTTATATCAAAGAAAAATTTTCCATAAGATATAACAATAATAATATGATTAATATATAAACTAAAGGCCAATAATAATAAGTAAAATAATAAATTAGATCCTAAAAATAATTTAAAAGATCCAAACAAAAGATAAATACTATAAATTTATAATAGTAGAATATAAATAAAGTCAAATTAAAGACAATATAATTATTAATTAGGTTATAAAATATCAAAACACTAATAATTTAAACCCTTAAGAATAAATTATAATTTACGATAACAGATATTAAAACTAAAAAATGAAAATCTTAAATTAAAACTTTTAAGCATACCATAGTGTTCAGAATATTTATTATAGTAGGTACTTAAGTTTTCATCTAAAAATATTATCGAATAGATGTTTATCATACATTTTAATTATACCCGAAATAATGAACTTTCCTCAAAAGTTCAAATCTCCTTACACCCCAAGAATTTTTTTTTCTATAAATTCTATATCTCTCGCACTCTCTCGTCTCATTCTCTCTCTCTCCGTATTCTCTCTCTCTCAGAGTCTTCAAATGAAGACTTTAATATATTAAAAAAAAAAAAGGGAAACAACTTCGCTGAAATGGAGAAAGAAGAAAAAAATGAAAAAGACAAAGGAAAAAGAAATAATAAAATAATGAAAAAGAAATCTAGAAGATTTTTTGATCTTTAAAAGCTCATATCTTTCACATACGATAACTGATTCCGATTCCGGAAGTGGTGTTGTGATCGTAACGATACGCTCTTCAATTCAAGACCACACAAGGCAAGCTTTTGACCACTCTAAAATTTTACTATTATGATCCTGAACGTAAAAGTTTTCATAATATTAGAAATTTTATATTTGTTTCTATTGTAAATATACATATTTACATGTATATAATGATAATAATATAAAATTATACCATGCTAGTATGTATATTTAGGCTAGTTGATATTACATTTCAGTTATCAAATGGATAATAAATTGATAAATAAAAATATTAGATGGTAGAAAATTGATTATAATATTAGATAATTAATTTTTAGATTCCATTTATTAGTAGATAGAAATTTATAGGCAAATTTATTGGATTGAAATATACCCGATAGGATCAATAATTGATCAAAATCTTCTAATCTAAAGCCTAAATCAAAATTCTGATTTCATAAACATGAAAGTTAAAATATTTTAATCCTGTATAGACTAAAACCCTAGTTTACCCTATTAGATGGAAACTCTAACATAGGTGAAAAACCTAAATCTATCTGATCCCGTAAATTTTAGATTTTAGTTTTCAACCTAAAAACAATGTAACAAAAATATAGAATCTTAACTATAGAGATATATGTAGTGTAATACTGAAAAATTCTGAAAACACTAAAAGTTAAGCGTGCTCATGACCTTAGATGAGTGATCTACTGGGAAATGAATAGTAATTTTCCAAAATGAGTGATATCTAGATAAATATAGTTCCAAGACAATAATTACTGGTTTATAATTGAATTATTATATTTTTAAAGTACATCGGTTAGTAAATGATAATTTAAAGATAAATCGCGGATTGAGATATACCCGTTAAAATTAGATATTCGGCCTAATTTACATAAATAAGACTCAAACTAAGATTTTAATATAAAAAACACTAAAAAAAAAAAATTCTTAACTTATATAACACCAAACCCAACTTAGGTTTTAAAATCCTAAACTCTAATCAGGTAGACAAAAACCATAATATTATTCAATTATGTAAACATAAAACACTAGAAATCAAATTAAAACTATCTCTTATAAAACCTAACTTAAAACCTAATTTAAATATTTTATTTAGATTAGTTAATAATTTAGTCGTCTACTTATCATTATCTTTTGGTATAATGAATTATTCATTTTATATATATTATAAACTCTCTAAAATACGAAACCAATCCATTTTATTTTTCCTCTTCACCATAAAACAACAACATACAACATTTCCAAAAACATCTCACCTCACCTACTCTAAATTCCTTAAGAAAATAACATCATAAAAAAATCTTAGGGAAGAAAAGAAGAAATCATGATGATGTATATTCTTTAACAAAACTAGATAATTAGTTATATTTAATAAAAGAAAACATAGAGATCATGTTGGTTAAATTTAAATCCTAGGTTAAATATCATTATATAAACACTCATTATGTTTTATAAAATAAAACTTAACTAAAGAAACAATTAGAATTAAGTAAAGTAAATTTATAGCGTAGTTCCGGCATTTAAAAAGAATAAAGATATTCTATGGCAAGTTTAAATAATTTAAAGTACACACAATATATACTCATGAGTATAAATGGAATTAAGGAGGAAAATAAAAGCTTAGAAAATTGCAAAACCCTATAATAAAAGTTTCAGCCCTATAAGAAAATTTTACTTGAATTTCATAAATGGAATATATTTGATCATTTGATCAATAAGAAGACTGAATATATAATTAAACTTTAATATATCCTATACAAATATGAGTTTCATATCATACATAGAAATATGATTTTGATACATAAACTTGATATGATTTAAGTATTATATAGATAAAAGATAATTTAGCTTTTAATCTAGTAGATAAAGTCAATAACAAGCCTATATAGACATATGAAGATTTTAACACATATAAAAGAATAAGGTTCCTAAAATAAAACTTAAGTAATTCAATTGCAAATTAGAAAATCAAGATAATATAGATTGTAATTGAAAAATTAAACTTAACCAAAAATCTCGTAACTCTAAGTATAAAATTCAACACTTATAAGACTATAAGGATATAAAGTATAGATTAACGGAAATCATAAATATTAGCTGATATAATCAAATTAAATAAGGTTACATACTTAAAATAAGATCAAGACAAGTAAAATAAAAATAAATATAAATATATATGCTTTACCTAAAGAGTTGAATAATTGACTTAAATTAAGTATAATCACTAATACTTTATCAAATAAACATAAACTAGGAATTGAACTTGAAATAATAATTAAAAATGCAAAACAAGAAACCTAAGCATAATTATGATACCTTTCGAGCCCCTAAAGTAACGTAGGAAAAATATACAAAATGATCAGTTTAACCGACAATTAAAAACTATGCTCAATAAACTTTTCAACACTTGTTCATATGCTAAAAATCCAAGTTAAAACGAGTAAAATAGATTTCACGAATAAAATCAATATTTAAAATCATTTTGGGTCTTTTCTCTAGGAAGAATGAGTTATATTAACTCTATAACTTAATTTAGGAAATACAAGCCTTACAAGCTTTAGAATGACTATGTATACAGTAAATTAGATCAGAAATGTTAAAACTCGAGTTTAAGACACAATGACACAATAGGTTTCTTTATATGAATAAGAGTATAGTAATGAGTATCTGTTATCTCGATTCTCGGGACACAGATCCGTTTTTGAGTTTTCTTATAGACTTCTACGACCATTAAGCAAGGATAAACAGGTGGGTATATTCCGATGACCTTTGTATTTGCTTGTGCTTGTAGGTTTAGAGTATGATATTTGGTTAATATAAATTAAATGATTCATGTATGGGGTTGGGAAGTTTATGCTTGTGGTTGTTCGTGTTTTTATTGTATTGAAAATACAATACATTATTCCGAACATCAAGCATTGAGTGATGCTTAATCATTTTTATCTTTACGAGTGTCTGATAATTGCATGATCGCCAAATAAATGGACTTAATAACTATTGGCGTGATAATAATAAAATTTAGCATACATTGAACGATTACATGTAGAAGGCCATGACTGCTACACTTTGACTTGGATGGGCCACACTGTCTCGTGAGGACGGTAAACATAGAGGACCGAAGTGGTATATGCCTAGTGTGTAGCATGGGCTGTAAACCCCGAGAATTTTCCACGTTAGTATACGATCTTATAATAGATTGTATGAACTAGATAATAGATTTAGATTCTAATTAAAGTCTAAGAATAGATCAATATTTAGAATTCGAATAAAGAAATTCCTTAACCCTAGTTGATACCAAAAACGAGATTTCGTATCTTGAATGAATAATTCAAGATATGATTAAAAGAAAATCTAAAATTAAACCTGAAAACTGATATACAAATAGATTTAAATAGGAAAATAAGAATAGAGAGATAAAATAATTGTTTTTGAACTCAGCAATGATTCGAGATTGGAAAAACTAGTAGTAATGAGCCTGTACTTAGATTTAAACCCTAGGTTCAAGATCCCTAGATAGTATTAATAACTACTAATAAGATTTCATGTTAAGTATCAAAACTAAAGATATATATATAGTTTAGTTTCCGTATTAAGTACAATACTACGTAAACGATTATTTACTCTTATAGACAGAAAACGATGACCTAAAGATAAACCATTAGGATTATAAACACACACCGAAAACATAAACTGTTGAATAACTCAAAATCTGAACTCCAAATAAATAATCGAATCACGCTATTGTTCTAAACCGAGTTTTCTTAAGCTATTAAAGCGTGAAACAAAAATTGACCTAACGAGCTTAAGAAATTTTAATCGCGGAAGATAAAATTATACAATTAATTAACTACGTATATATAAAATCTAAAATTGTACTATTTGATAATCTAAGAGTTTTGTATAATCCTATAAACATATTTTTGTACAAAAACCCCAAATATTAGCTAATTTGTACCCGTATAACTAGTTAAATTATCTTAAAATTCAATTAAATAATTAATTAATATATATATAAAACTTCGGTTGCGTTCGGTGGAAATTCGGAGAAGAAAAGAAGCCGAAATAGAACAATAATGCATCCCAAAAAGTTCCACAAAAATCAACCATACAACCAACCAAATAATGCCAAATCATTCTCTCATTAATGACAATGAAAATAACAGATAAAAGGTAGCAAAAATCGGAGGAGAATTAGGAGGAAACTGCCGCAACTTCACCCTCCTTCTTCTTCTATATATATGTGTAAATGCTCATAAAGAGGAAACAAACAATCCTCATTAATTCTCACATTCTCCAGAACAAATCCACTCATACATAGCTATTAAAACCAACCAAAAACAAGAAACAAACGAATCAAAACAATCGAGCTCGGATCAAAAGAAAAACCAAACTAAAAACCCTTGAATACGAGCTCAAAGGTAAGTTGAGGTAACTCGAGTGATTTTCTTTCAAATCTAAGCTTTATAACTGACTTCTAATAATCTTAGGAACGTAATAAACACAATTACAAGCTTCAGAATTTATCGGACGAGCTCCAACGAGGTAAAACTCCGAAATCCTAGCTATGTTTTAGTAAGAATCGAGATCTAAGTATGTATGTTTGTAAACGTGTTAAAAGTGGTTCCATGTCCTTATATAAGATATATAAACACTTTAAAATAGTTTGAGTATGTTTTTAACGTAGGAAATCTAACAAAATTGAATCGGACAGAGGAGGAAGATGATGAACAGTACCAACACTATCTCAAAGCCAGCATTGTGATCGCTCAACGCCGGCGGCTTACATAGATAGGCCGACGGCGTAGGGACGGCTTACACTGACTAGAGGCTACGTCAAAAAATTTTCACGTAGAAATTGAACAAAAGCCGGCTACCTGGAGATCTACGCCGATGGCGTAGAGACGGCGTACGTTGAAAGCCGACAGCTTTTAAAGCCGGTGCAACTCTTATGAAATGATTTTTGAAACCATACTTACACCGACACTTGGGCTTGAAAGCCGACGGCTTTGAGCCGGCGACAACTAAAATTCTTCAACGAAAGCGTATTCTAACCTAAACAAAAAATATATATATATATATATGCATTATCTCTACTTAGTATATTATATATATAACAATATAGAATTTGTTACTTAGACAAGTAAGTACAAATAATTAAAGTATAGATTAATATCTAATTTTCCTACCCTAAGATTAAGAAAAGATATTAAGTATTAATCAAAGTTCGTATTAGTCAAATATTTGTTCTAATTAGCTAAAATAGGTAAGAATGGAAATTGAAAGAAGCTAAATTTTTTGAGTAATGCGACTTCTAAAAATAAAAAATATTATAGGAGATAAATTAAGAGAACACGATGACACTAAGTAATAATAAATAGAGATAATTTTCTATATGGAGATCATATAGAATAACATAGAATTCGTATTAGTTACCATAAAACTTGATAAATACCGGGTCTAGGACACTAGTCACATATAGAATTTAATTCCATAATCTATGTGATGAATACTTTTCATCTTAAATAGGTGATTTTGGTACACTAGAGGATCTACCAGCTGATTACTACGACTGAGTAGTATGAGCAGGTGAGTAATTCAGTCATATTATACTGTTTATGCTTGTAAGAGTTGAATATGTAATGCAAAGATAATTAAACAATTGTATTGTTGAAATATGTTGTGATCTGATTGTATGATTGTTAAGATATCCTTACAAAAGCGATAATGCATGATTTGATGTTGTGAAGTAGTACAATGATGATTGTGTGTAATGTATGGTTGGTCACCATGAACTTGGTTAAGAATTGTTGACTTAACAAAATAATCGGAACATGCATTGCACGAATTGCATTATTGCATATATATTGGGGTGACTACCTGTTACGTATTAATATTTCGGTTCTTGTTTACGTTTGGTTGTTCTAATGTGTTAGTTCTTCCAAGGTATTCTTTGTTCGTTGGTTCTAGAACTAAGTGGCACAAAGAACCGTCGTGTATATCGCTTTGAAATGATTAATACTTAGGGAGTTTCTAAGGGATTGCAGGAGATGGTTCAGTTTAATCAATTATATTCAAAGTGATAACCCTAAAACGAGGAATCGTTGATTCTCCTGTGTATTTAGTCTCTCCTGAACAGGTGGGTCATGAGTAATGGTTCTTCAACCCTTAAAAAGAGGGCGTAAATCTTTTTACCTGTTTGGATTCTAGATCATCCAAGCTGTATCTGTGCATATAGTTGAGTGCTTGCATTACATATGATTTGCTAATAACTTGTGTGATATAGTATCTGGTTATTCACTGAGCTGTGGTTCGCTCATACTCCAACAGTCTTTTAGGTTTACGTTACGACCCTAGTTAGTCACTTCCAAGAGAAATGGCTGGATAAGAGCTTAGAGCTGGAAGTCTAGGTTATATTTTAGTTTAATGGTTATGTACTATTAGAATAGATTATCTAGTTGTGTATTTCAGAAGAACTATATTGTTTGTAATGGTTCTGTAATGCTTATTCACTAAGTTATTTCTTTCATATATTTGTTATTTCTTATCAAGCAACTAAAAGATCCTGTTGTTTTAAAAACCTGTCATTATCTTAAGGTAATCTAGTGATAGTATTCAAGTGTGACTTGTTTACTACTACTAGGGTACCCTCGAGGCGTAACATGGGCCTTGTTCTAAGGGAATGGGAACTAAGTTCTCTTGGCGAGACGGCTTATCTCTTAGGATCGCGCAGGGTCATTGTTATGGATATCTTACTTCAATAGGATGTTGTTACATGTATATTATTTTCTGTATATGAAAAACTTCTTAACAAATTTGATTCCTGAAGTATTAGCAGTCTGGGTGCTGATGAGTGGATGTACCCCAACCCCGGATTCGGAGGGCATAAATCCGAATATATATAGTTACCGGTTGGCCATATATATTTGTTAATTTGCTTTCTGCATTGTATATGCTTATTTAATAACTTGTTTGCTTTTGCTTGAACGGTATGAAGAGAGGGTATACTGTACTCAGCTAGTTGTAGCTAACTCCCAACAGTTTGCTTTTGTAGGTAAATTGAAATCTAGGAAGGGATAGGATCTGAGTGCAGAGTACACCAAGGATCAAACTTCACAAGATAGGTGGATGATTGTAAATTTAGAGGAATAAACCTAGTTGAGAGAATAAACATAAAAATGTAGTCTTTTTCTTAACTTAAACCTAGTTGATATCTTTTTGTTAAACCTAGGTTTACTTTATCTTGTCATTTGGTAGGATATCCGATTCTCTACGATCTTTGTGATCTGTGCAAGTATCCACACAAATGGCCGAGTGAGTTTATTTCTTACATATTTGCACTTATGATTTTGCTTGTAAAATAGTTACATTAGAATTAAGGAAAAGATAAAATGGAAAATGTATGTGCTTTACATACTTGGTTGAAATTACGATTAAGTATATCGGGGTAGGAATTGTTTATAATGAATGTTTGATTTAGTATAAGAATGATTCTCTGCAAATTCTATGATCACCTGAAAAAATATTTAATTATGTTCATTGCATTTATTACTATACCTTTAGTGGGACAAAGGCTTAGTAAGGAGATTCATAGAGTCTGTATATTCTATAAAGCGACGAGGCATCGTCCGAATCAACTAACGATGAGAAAACATCTGAATAAAACATACTCAGCAACTGTGTAGTGGCTCGAAAAAAAAACTACAAATAAGTTGGATTATATTACATTTTTTTTAGCAAGAAAGTTTTTAAAACAAGAACTATCCTGGAATTACGTTGTATCATAGCGGCTTATACGGTCTAAAGTACATAACTCCGAATGGGTGGGTAAATCCATTCAACATATGATTCCCGAAAAATCATATGTATTTTTTGTCCATGTGCTTGTGCATCTCATATGGCTGCTTAAATAAACTTGTTTTGATTATTGAATGTTGAGTATTTATTTGTGGAAATAAATCTCACTAAGCATGTAGCTTATACCCTCTTAGATATCTTTTGCAGTTCTCGTACCTTTGGTTGGAATCAAGAGGTATTTTACCCAAGTAATGCCTTTAAGCTAAGATCTTATGGATAGAAGAGTAAGCTAGAAGTAGATATGGATTCCAAGAGAAGTTTCAAAAGTGTAAATCGTTTTATGATAAACTCTTATTTAGATTTAGTTATCTTTAATAAGGGAATGCTCCTTAATGTTGTAAAGACTCCTTAATAGTTTTTACCAATCATGGTTATATTGTTATGATTTATTTTCTTAATTGCTATTATGTATAACTGCTTAAACGACATGATCCAAAGTTTGGTCCACTACGATTGTAAAAGTACGTCTTACACTTGATATCGGACTTTCGGGATGACTAAGGTAGTCATACTTAAGTCTTAATATTGAGTGTGGCGGACTGTTGTATTAAGAGTACCCTTTGGGGCATGAGAAACTAGTGACGGGGTCATAACCGTAATCGTCCTCCTCCTCTAGAGCAGCTAACTCCACATCTCTGTCATCCGTCTCCCCACATCTCCACAGGCCTTCCAAATTGTAGACCATCATTCCATGCATAGAAGTCCCAGTGCGACTTCCACTTCCATTTCCATTCCTCATTCTCATGGGAGTAGATCCTCCAGATGGTCCAGTTGATCCGGTGGGGGAATTCTTCTTTTGTGGGCATTCCTTAGCAAAGTGTTCGATCCATCTGCACACGAAGCAAATGGAGGATGCTTTCTTTGGACACTCTGGCACTTTGTGGTTGGGGTCCTCACAAAAGTAGCATTTTCTTGCAAGTCAGACATCTTTTTAGGTAGTAGGTACCTTGACATTTCCAGCAAATTATATTCTTTAGTGTGTCCTTTCTCCCACTAATCGTTCCTCTAGGATTGTTGTTTAGCTTGAACCTTTTTGATAGGTGGCTAAAACTCGACCCTTCACAAAATCTCCTTCCAATAACGTGAACCTTCATTTCCAATGCACGCGCCTTTCTCCTCTTTACTCCTTCAACAATCCGAGCTCTTTCTACAATTCTTGAAAATTCCTTATATCAAATTCTTCTAACTCCACTCGTAGCCCTTCGTCTAGTCCATTAAAAAAACTTACCTCTTCTGCTCCTCACTATACTTGTAGGAGCTAGGTGCATACTAGAGTAGCTGACTGAACTTGGTCTCATATTGTTCCACTGTTCTGGCTTGTTGCGCAATGTGCAAGAAATCTGAGTATTGAACTCAAAGACTGCTTGGGAAGTAGTTCTTCAGGAATTCATGTCGAAACTGTTGGGAATTTAGGGATAAAAGAGCAATAGAAATCTATATATATATTTAAAAATACGAATCCTTAATCCTCAATTTCGAATCTATGCAATTTAATCAAATTTATAAGCATAGAATTACCTTTTTGATGCTTTAGAACTCTAAAAATTCGGATATGAGATGTTGCAAATGCGAATACCCTCTACTATATGCACACGAATGAATTTTCAATCGGATCTGAGTATGTGCTAATACCTTAGAACAATTCCAAGTTTTGGAATCTCTTACAGAAAGGTCTTTCTTGTTTTAGTTACAGAGTTTCTCTGTAATTCTAATGTGATGGCAAGTGTCTGTTAATCCTTAGAGGTGACCATCACCTCCTATTTATAAGAAGATGTGACTGTTGGTTACCTACCCTAATCTTATATAATTCCTGATATGGTTATCTAAGATAACCCATGATCCAGTCAATTCATTCTTTGTGTGTAACCATGATGGTTCACTTAATGTTAAACAGTAGCCCTAAAATACCTTTTAAACCTACAAGACATAATTAGTCTCTAGCAAGACATTATGCCTACCCAAATTAAGTGAAGATCTGTGATCCGACTTTTCCTATTAACAGTCAGTTGCTTAGTCCTTTTGTTACATGATATCTCATAATTAAACATAAGATGTGGATTAACACACTCTTATATTATTTAATGACATATTTCTTGAATCTAGAGTATGACTGAGTTAAACGAATGATATTAAGAACTCCTTATCAATTTATTTATGCATGGCCATGCATTTCTCAATCTTACTCATCAAGAGGCCCAAAAGATATCTCTCTCAAATTAATGAGAGCAATAAATCCCATCTTAATTACTCTACTTCCTCTACATGATTTATATAATGCCCAATCTCAACCTTTATAATTATCCAATTAGAGATAATGTTTGATTGAGTTAAAACACAATATTCCTCATGTTGGAATCCATGGTGATTTTAGGTCTAAGGACTGAAACAACACTGCAAATGAGAAATACTTATCGCATTGATCCATATAGCATTCTTATATTTGGTCATTCCAATACAATGTACTCTTACATGTATTCATGTGTTGATTTAATATCTCATATCCATGATCAATAAAACATGATTATCATCTAGTTAACATACTAGTCATAATTTATTATTATTCCATAAAATGAACAACTAAGGATAATTAATAATAAATTTATTTATCACCTTATGGTTTTACTATTATAATAAAACTATTTATCACCTTATGGTTTTACTATTAAAGTCACATACTTGAATGACATAATGAATAACTAATTTATTCAAGGAATAATACTTTATCAAAGCAAAAGGGCCAATAACAACTTTGATAAAGAAAATGACTCATATTATATAGATAATAAACATTCAAATGACATAGAATCCATATGGCCTGGGGCACATCACTAGTAGGAACATCTCCACACATGGGTGTTCAAGAGAAGCATATAAGTTCCATAGGTAATCTTTAGTAGGGGTGTTCACGGATTGGTTAACCGGCCCGTGGCACTATTTTTTAACATAACCGTAATGATCGGTTTTTTAATATCCCGATCCCTAATTGGTTCATTATAAACAGTTAACTGCCTTAACGGTTAACCGTTTTATTCGGTTAATTTTTTCGGTTTTTAACCATTTAATGTAATGATTTCAATAAATCAAATTGATAATTTCAACAAACTTTTTTTTTTATCTTTTATCATAGAGTTTTCCTTTAAATTATTATATATATTACAATAGCTAAAAGAAAAAGAAAAATCAAATTAGGAAAAAGAGAAAAACAAGCCTTTGGATGTATCATCATCAACAAAAATCAAACCAAATCAATTACCATATCAACTTCCATCAAATATAGGACAATAGTACTTTAATCAAAATTTAAAGAACATTAGCATATGTAAATTATATGTATATGTAATCAAATGTGTATATATACATTTTTAAAAAATAATTATATATATGTAAAATTATACATATAATATATTTATAAATATTAAAAACGGTTAACCATTAACTATCAGTTTTTTGTAGTTACAAACCAAACGAAAACGAAAACTAGAAAAAATAAAAACCATGATCTAAACGAAACCAATGGACCAATTAACCATATTTTTTGGATTGGTTTTTTCGGTTTCGTTCGGTTTTTTGGTTTCTTTTTTAACACCCATAATCTTTATGTGTCACGACAACTCAAATGCATCGAATGCCTTTCTATTTATGCAAGCCAATCTTTCGCCTCGTTAGGTTTGCCGGCTCCACAAAGTATCTGTTACTCTTGATGAATTCCAGTAAAACGCTTTGGTAGGGTCTTTGTGGTGGCGCTGCGGCAAGGGCACAGTATGTGGTTGCTCATTCTGTCGTGTAGGTGCTTCTACGGATGATTGATGTTCATTTTGGGGTAGGGTCAAAGCAAGCGCGTGTGCATTCTGTTGTTGCATAAGAATATTCAACAATTGTGCTATCTATACAAGGTTGGCCTAGTTATCAACTGGTGGATTCGACAGTGGCATAGCTTGCGGATTTAGACAAGGAACTTCAGGTTGATTCCTTCCTTGGCTGGTTGATTTGAAGCATGCTTCTCACGATTCTATCCTCTTCGAGTTCGGCTGTTTAAATATTTTAATTACATGAGTTCATTATTTTTTCTTAACTTAATAAGTTTTGGCGCGATATTTAACAAAAATCACGGAAATTTAGAACAACCATAATTATCAAAATTAAATACAGAAATTTATGAAATAAAAAGCATGGCAAATAAAGTTCAAATAGCCATAAAAGGAAATTTCATTTAGTGAAAACACGGAAAGCTAAAACATGAAAGATTAGGAATTATGAAAATCAAATTCATGGAAATAAAATCATATAACAGACACTTAAAAAAAGTTGGTAAGCAATCAAGAATTTTCAAAATAAAACTTAATAAAACCCTAAAATAGGACATCTTTTAAGAAATTTATTTGAGGAAAAAGGGATAGCATAAATATCATAAAATGATTCAAGGAATTCATATTAAGGAAATCATCAATTTACTTATTATCTTCTAGACACTTAACTACTCTTTTTAATTATTCCTAGTTAACTAAGGCGTTATACTTCGGGTAAATGCGATGCTTTCTTCTTGACTTGACATCCTCTTCTTATGTTCACGAACTCCTGCTTAGTTACAACTTCCTCTCTTGGAGCTCCTATTTTGACCTTCGATGGTAGAGGTGGGAGTCCTCGTCTTTTGGCACATCAATGGACATGTTCGCTGTTAAAACTAGATCATATAGTCTTTTATTGGTTTCTTTATTCACGAGCAGGAAATTTTGATTTCTTATAAAGGTGGAATTTTCTTATGATTATGAGTAAACCAGTTATACACTTATATTTTTGGTGAGGTCGTAAAATATACGATTTTTCCCACTCGCTACCATAATATCCCACTTGCTATGGTCCTAATCATCTTAAATTGTTCTTCTCTTATCGAACAGGGTGGTCTCAAAGGATTCTTTGATTTTTCCTCCACTCCACCTACGGTTCCTCTATCTTATGATGAATAATCTATCTATCTTTTCCTCTACTAATCATCCTTTTAGATACTCAAAATTTCACGAGAATCTCCCTAACTCTCTTGTAATATACAAAATAATTTTAAGTGATAAGTGTTCACAAGCGACTAGATTCTAATATGCCTTTATGTTGATGTTAAAAATAGGTTAAGATTGATCAATTTTGTGTTAGAACAAGATTGGCATCAATTGGATCAATTTCATTAATTTCTGCAATGAAGGCCGGCGTATGATCAAATTTCTATAAATACGAGACGCGAAAATCATTTTTGACAGATTTTTCTTTATATAATTTCTCCTTCGTGAAAGAGAGTTTTGGAGAGTTCTTGGAGATATATGCTTGGAAAATCATCAGGAGAATATTTTCTGATCAAAAGTTTTTGGAGAAAAACCCTAGCACATGTAAAATCAATGATTTGGTGAATGCGAGACGGGTTTTAGTGATTCAAAATAGTTTTGGTGAAAATATTTGGTGATTGTGGAATTTTGTGCGGTTCCTTATTATTCTTGAAGATAATTGTGGAGTTTGATTGGAATAGACGGTGCAGATAACGGAGATTTCTTTTCAGGACATTTGGAGTTTGTGAAACTATTGTTGATGTGGATATAGGAGTTGGTGGAGTTTGGGTTAACTTTGTGTTGTTGGTATCAAATTCAGAGGATTTGATTTATATCCTGAGATTTAGAAAGGTACAACCAATCCATTGTTTGATGTATATGCTTGTAGATTAGAATTTTTGTGAATGGATGTAGGAATAGAATTGCATAATAAACTTAATAAATTTTTGCCTTAATAATTGTTGTCTGGTTGTGGTTGGCTTTGACCAGTAGAGACCTGGCAGATAGTGATACTAGTGAGGCACCCTAATGATCTTAGTGTGAGGTTGTCCCGAGTGGACTCGTGCTAAGAAATGATTCCGGTAGAATTTAGGTGTTCAGGAATTGGGATGTTTGGGGAGTACCCACTCATCCATATATATATGTATATGATTTTCAAATCAGTTGGTGGTTTTTATAGCAGAGTCTGAGTTACTCTGAGTTCAGGATTTATGTATACTAGATTCTGAACCGTGTTGCTTTGCTGGACTAAAATAGATAATAATCTGTTGTATGCATTTAGTTTAGTTGCATATATTTATACATGTTGTATGTGCATAATCTTGCTTGAACTGGATTGGATATTATCGTACTGGGCTTCGCCGCTTATTCTATCATATTTCAGGTACAAGTGAGGATAGCGTGATATATGATCTATCGGGTTTTGATATCGTCTATAAGAATGGGGATGGCGTTAGCGGTCCTGACTACCCTACTATGACTAGTTGTATAGTCATAGATCATATAGGATGGATCACAGAAGACTTTTTATGTCTAATTTATATTTTGTTCATTGAACATTTAAGTTGTATTTGGAGTTTTCTTGTGGTGATAGTCTTAGGGTATGGTTTGACTTATTGACCTGCAGTTATGTCAACAATGTCTTGTTTTCTGATTATGGAGATTTCAACTCATTTGATGCATGAAAATCTCACTATACTTTACCTATATCATCTATGGAAGCTTTGGACAAGAGTTTTATCAAAGGATCTTGAAGATATATGTTTGGAGCTCATTTATTGAATAGGGCAGCAAGTGTTCTTGCAAGAACAAAAACAAAAGAAGAGAGAAAGAGAGGAAAAATAGAGAGGAAAAGCCTAAGGAATGACAAAGGGTTAATGTGTGAATGAGAGAGAAAGATGGAGTGAGTTTAAAGAAACTTTAAATTAGATAAAAAAAAAAAAGAAATGGCAGCAATTAATTCCCAAAGCTTGCGTGAAAGATAGAGGAGAGAAGGAGAGGAATTTGGTTGGTTTTTTACTTGAAATTGTAATGTGTAATTAATGGTGTGTATAGCTTCTTGAAGAAGGATTGAAAGAGAGTTATTTTAATTAATTTTGGAGGGTTTTAAAGGACAAAGGTAGCCAACGAGGTAAAAAAAAATCTGTCATGAAGTGTAGAAAGATTTGAAGTGAAAAAGAAGTGATGTGTGAAAGGTGTACTTAAAGGTATGAGTTGTAAGAGTACTTTCTTAATAAAATAAAATAAAAGTAAGAAAAAAATAGAAAATGTATTCTAAATTTTTGTAGTATATTTTCCATAATCAAAATAAGATAAATAATTAATTTATTTTAGTGAATTATCAAATAAGTTACCGGTATGATTAAAATACGCGAATATGAACTACAAATGATATTCTTATAATCCGAAAAATTATTTAAAATTATTTTATGAAAATAAAAATATTTTTCAAATATTTTCCAATTATTAAATTAATTTATTTCAAAAACCGAACTTCGACTAGTCCAAAATCATGAACGAATCTAGAGATTTCTTAATCTTGAGAAAATGAAAATCCTTAAAAATAAAATAAGAGCTCAATAGTCTATAAATTCAAAACCACTACGTATGACAAATTCTATACTTAACTTTGACTTGTAAGATCAGGTAATATAGAACCCAAAAACAAATTATTAAAAAGTAAATAACGATAAACCTTCGGAAATAAAACTCAATTCAAGAATTTCAAAAACATTAATAGATATTAAATACTTACAAAAATAAAATTTAAAATAAAATTTCTCAAACTAAATATGTTATATAAACATAAACCCCCAGTTTCCAAATTAGCAAAGATTTAAACCGGAAAATCATCCGGGAACCCTAAGTGGAACATAGTAGTTTTAGTCCGGCAATCTCGCGTTCCTAGTCCTAGAGGCCGAGGTATAGTTTAAGTGTGTAGAGTAGCTCGTAGTAATATAAGGTCACTTAAAAATATCAGATTGGTAAATTTTTGACCTCTTTCGAACCCGTTCGGATACATACTTTGAAAAGCGTGACTCGAGGCTGAGATAAAAAATATACCATTAATATTGTTAGACTCGTATTTTCATTAGGATTTCAAAAATATCAGTTTTATAATTTTTTCGATAACTAGAAATATCTGATTTTGCGATTATATTCGTATTTCTTTACTACTACTAATTAACTAGTCTTTTGCACTATTCACTGCTATCTGTTACACAATTTTATTATTCTTGCAAACCATAATATTTTTTTAGATAAATATTTTATATATCATAGAAAATTCTGTTTTTCTAAAATTTAGTTAGTTTCGGGTTTTTACGGGATCAGCCATTCTATAAGCACATGCACGAATACATAAAACATAAAGGAAGCTTACTTGGCCATGACAATCTTCTATCAGTTGAAGTAATACTCGGGAAAGAGAATATCTTGGTCTTCGATACCTAAACAAAAGAAATATCCAAAATGAGTATTTAATTCAAATTCTACTTAAATTTTCTAACTCTATCTTATTGAATTCGTCAAAATTCATATTAGTGGAAATTTCAACTTAAAATGTTCATAACTTGCTCATTTTAACTCGGAACTTTGCATATTATATACTGTTTTCTACCTAATAAAAAAAATCTATATATATTTCTAAGGTTATTTTTATCATAAAAGGTTATCTAGGTCTCAGAATAGCGAGGTACAAAACTGTTACGAAAATCCCAGCTTTCAAAATACAAATTTTCAAGTTTTTCTCCATCCAAAAATTCTTGTAAAAAAATATAGATATTTGTATAGTTGAAAAATTCTTTAATTATATATATATATACTCATATTGTATGCATGAATTTAGTGGTGTTCTCTCAATAATGATTTTTGTAAAACAATGTATCTTAAAAGTTGGAAAAAGCTATGACTTGAAAAATTTACTTTAGTTTATTGGAAAAATTTCTTGAATTATTATAAGTGAATGTTTTCTTCTTTTAACTTCATTCTTAACCTTTGAGAATAATTTAATTTTAATATAATTTTTTTCTTTTTAAGATTCCTACAACTTCATTCTAGTATTTGAAAAATGTAGTTTTTTCTAAGTATCTCTTGGTAATGACTAAAGTTTCTTAAAGTAATCATGTTTATGTCTTCTAAATTTTTCCTAAAGTTAGTTTCACTTTAAATAAATAATAATAATGATCTTCTAAGTTACTTTCTAATTTTACTTCCTAAGTAAGACTTATCTTTAAAAGGTTATTCCTTGATGATTTTGTAAAACTTGTTTAGACCTTAGTATTTTAGAGTATTGATGAAAACTTTACAAATGAGTTTAAGAAAAACCTTTGTTAACAATGATTTAACAATATTAAATTTTAAAGAAACTTTCTTATTTTATTGGTTCAAAAAGAGTGTATGTGATAACTTTACTTTATGTATTCTTTGATGAAATCCCATGAACTTATCTAAATTTTGGGAAAGATTTGATAAGATAAAACTTTAAGTTTTTGTGGAAAAATCATTTCTTAAGTGACAAAAATTTATTTTTAAAGAGAGTTCCTGTTTTTCTTTTTTTTTTAAAAAACTCCTTTTTATTTTTGTTGAGACAATATCAACATGTGCATGCATGATTATAAATATGTAGCCATGGGAAATATAACAATATCACATAATAAGATAAGATATATATGTATAAGAATAAATAAGAGTACAATAATAAGGTCAAATATTAGGAACCTTAGCTTCATCAAGGCTCCCAAGGACTAAAAATAGACTAGTCCCAAAAGAATAAGAAAAAAAAAAAGAAAGAAAAAGAAAAAGGATAATAGTAAGAGCAATAATAATAAGATGTTAGGTTAGTGAGCACTTAGGCTCTAAAAAATATATATATACATAAATATACATAATATCATATAGAAGTTAAATTAGAGCAAATAATAATAACAATAATAACAACATCATAATAAAATAATGGAAATTTAAACATGAACAAGAACAAAACATGAACATATTGTTGTTTCTTTAACTCTCACGAGTCTAGAAAACATACACTAAGCTCATGATAAGTTACATGAACATGATAAGTATATATAAAAAGTTTTACCTAAGGTTATATGTATGTTGAAGAGGAAAATAAGTGGTTGTAGTAATATGTGGATAGTGGTTTTGTGGGGAGGAGAGGAAGTTTGGAAGAGAAATTGAGAGAGAATTTATAGAGTGAATTTGGTAGAGTTTTGGTAGGAAAAATGAGATGTGTGAAAGAATGAAGAAGGAAGGCGGTATTGGAGTGAAAATTAGATGTAATTAAATAAAATGAAAAAAAATAAATTGGATGGTACATAGGGAGGGTGGTGCCGGTTTTGGCTTGTGAAGGGGGAGAAATTATTTATTTTGTTTTTTTTTTTAATGAAAAGTAGTAATATGTAAGGTGTGATGTGATTAAAGTTGTATGAGAAAAATAAATTGTAAGAAATAGGTATGATTGAGTATAAGAATAGGTGTAAAAAAAAGTAGAGATAGTGAATAGTAATGAATAGTAGAAATAGTACTATGAATAATAGACTAGACAATTAAAATACTGATAGTAAATAAAATATGCGTAAATAAGCTATATCTGATATTTTTCGCTACCTAAAAATTCTAAAACTAATATTTTTGAAACCCTTATATTATTACGAGTCTAATGGTATTGTCAAAATATTTTCACCGTTCAATATACCGAGACACGGTTTTCGAAAACTGATCTCGTTTGGATCTAAAACACATGAGAAATTAATGAATCTGATATTTTTAAGCTTTCCTATATTATTACGAAATATTATTCACAATTATCTTAATTTCGTTGTTAAGGAGTTAAGAACACAGGATTGCTAGATCTACAATTACTAGACTAAATATAGAACTAGGTTCCCTTTAAGGTTTCAATTTGACTTTCGGTTCTTAGGGTATACTTATATTTACCGAAAAAATCTAGGGTCTTACACAGAGCACCCTGTTGTGCTTGCACAACAAGCTCCATCACATCCATCTGCAGCCATTTCAACAAATTAGAAGCTGAGGTGAAGGATAAGAAAGAGAAGATGGTTGCCTTTAAGAAGAAATACGATGCAAATATGAGCAACCTGGAGCATACTATGAAGACACTAATGGATATGCTCAGTCATGCTCCTAAGCAACCATCTAATTAGCTTCCATCATAACCTGAGGTGAACTTGCCTAAGCCAGATAATAATGATGATGATGATCACAATGATGTCAGGCCACCTTCACCATTAACACACATACCTTCCCCACCATTACCATAAATAAAACCATCCTTACCCACCACACCTATACAAATACACTCTCCACCTTAAAGGCGCATACCTTCTCCCATACACACTCAAACGTGAAGACAAATGTCACGCCCTATAGGGATATCCTAAACATAACAGTCCGCCACATGCCATATAAGACTCGATAATTACTACTCAAGTCCTTCGGGAGCCTTGTATAGATGTAAAGCATCCCTTTAAGACAATAGAATACTCGACCCAATGGAGTTAAATAGTTTGATTCGGCATTCACTAGCAATAGAATATAAATCAAAACACATATACAAATAGTTACAAAAATCTAAGGGGCATTCCCCGCAAAAGAATATTAATTAGAGATCTATTATAGTCATCCAGAGTCTCTTGGTTTCCTACGGAAGTCTAATCAAATCTGAAAACAACTTCTAGAGGAAACGCCTAGCTCTTGTACCTGAGCTGTAGCTTATCTCGGCTTAACCCATATGAATTCCTACTGCAATAAATAAAAACTGTAGGCACGTAAGCTACACTAGCTTAGTGAGTGAGAACTTCCAAGATCACAATTATAACATATCAATCAAACAAGTGATATGCATTAAACACGTGAAATCAACAAACATATGACCAGCCGAAAATCATATGTTTGGAGTTGCGCCCTCCATCCCGGGTTAACAGATTAACGAATCCTGTGGTACGACGCCATTTAGGCTCATAGTTAACCAACTTATAAATTAGTTTTATGAACTACGATTAACCAACTCATTAATTTGTTTTATAGATCACGATTAACCAACTTTTACACCGTTTAGGATCATAGAAAACCAACAAATGCTAATGCTCCATTCCCATTATGATATGAATGAGTTCGTATTTATTTTCAAATCCGAATATTCAATTACACTAATTCTTCAAGTGATAAATCAATAATCGCGGACAATCAATCCTATTCCATCTATACAAGCAATGGTTAATCACCCGGCTTCGATATTCTTATATTCAATTTCTCATATCAACAACAATCATATATAATTCCTATTCATCCCCATCATGCATATCCATTTTATCTTTGCCAAGTATCTAGTGCAACTACCATTACAATCACAAACAATAATTGAAATCGGAAGTAATACTCACTTGGCCATGGTTCACCAGCCTTTTAGTAGTAATAGTCCAGTGGCAAAGATTCGTCAGTTTCAGGATCACCTAAAAAGGAAGAAATACCATAATAAGTATTTCATCACTTAACTAATCCAAACTATATATTAAAACTTAATAAATTCGTAATTCTCGCTATTTGCGGAAGTTCCAACTTAAAATGGCCATAACTTGGTCATTTTAACTCGGAATTTCACAAATTATATATCGATTTCTATCTACTTCGAAATATCCATATAATTCTAATATTAGTTTCAAGTTTTGAAAATGTTTGGGTCACAAAACAGAAGGATCAGTTCTGATCAGTAATGGTTTCCAATTTCGAAAAATAGTTTTGTAAATGTTTGAAATGTTTCTACTTGATAAATCAATTATACATGCAATATTAATGATTTCCTAACATGAATGACATGTGATGAGTCTAATGTATGCATGATCTTGATGATTTTTACTAAAAGAAAATTTTAAAACTCTTTATTTTGCAAGACTTCAAGAATTACTACTTTTGAGAAATCTAGTTTCCTAACTTTGATAACTAACTTGTGTTTTTGGATTAATTCTTAGGAATTTCTAGTTATCTTTGTTTGAATTGAATCTTCATTACATCTATTACCTAAGACCTTCATTTTTACATAAAAATTTGCATTTTACACTTTGTAAATATGTTTTCCAATAGGGTTTATTCAAAAATCCGAATTTTTAGAAATTTAATTTTTGAATGATTCCTTTGGGAAAAACTTGTTTAACGCATTAAAATTTAAAACTTTATTATACCTATCCCTTAAGAACTTCATTTTGTTACATAAAACTTTCATTTTGAGCTTAGATAATAGGTGTTCTTATGGCCATAATCCAAAATTACGAATTTTACAAGTTGACTAGTAACTCAAAATTTCCTATCTTGTTTTTACTCTTTGTTTTACACATTAATCTCATCAAAACTCATTTCAACTTATAAAAATCATTACTTAATGGTATCTATTATCTATACCCTTCATTTTGCACATAAAACATGAGTTTTAGAGTTGATACAAGGGTTTTTAAAACATAGCTTTGAAGTCATACGAATTTTTCTTTGAACATTTCCAACAAAAACTTTTCCTTTTTAAGTTCCTTGTCTTATCTACTTAAAGATCTACTAACTACAACATTTATATACACTAGACAAAGCCTTTTATGAGCATTAATGCATGAAAACACAAAATATTCATGAGATCATGAATGTTAAGTATATTATGAGTATCTAAATGCTAGATCTACTACTTATAATGCATGAAATGAAGTTTAAAAGCATGAACATAGATTTTTATGCAAGATCTCTACTTTACTCTACTTTTATATGCATGAATATGAAAATATTTCAACAAAAACGCATTTAAACACAAGATCTACTCTTGTGATGGCTTGATATTCATGTATTAGTATTTTCTTGTCCCTAGCAAATGCTCATGGGGACTTAAGGTGAAGATACTCATGAATAATCTTGCCATTACAAGATTAAAGGGCAGAAAGGCTTAGGATTCATCACCTAAGGTTGAATCAAGAGGAAAAATGTAAAAGAAATGAAGCTTGTTGTGTGTGTGTGGTGGTGAGGAGCTCACAGCAATAGGGAGAGAATAGAGAGAGTTTTGTGAGTTTTTTGAAACAAATGTAGTAAATGAAGAGAGAGAAAAGTAAAAGATTATTTATAGTAAGTGAATTAGGATTTGTTTTAATTATAAAAAGGACATAAAATAAAACAATTAGAGAAATTGGGGGGGGGGGGGGGGGGGGGGGGGGGGGGGGCGGGGGGGGGGGGGGTTGGTTGGGGTTTGCATCGGCCATGCAAGGAGGAAAGAGAGGGAGAGATTTGAAATTATTTTAATTTGTAATTGATGTAATAAAAAGTATTAAATGTAATAATTTGTTAAGAGACAAAAATTTCTTGGAAAAGAAAATATAATTGAGTGTTTATAAGGATGTAAGACTAGGGTATGGGTTATGTGTGTAGTAGGTTATACTTGTGAATAGTAATAAATAGTAGACAATACATTTACTTTATCGGTAGTAAAGAAAATACAGGAAAAAGGCTATAACTGTAATTTTTATAACTCGAAAAATTATAAAACTTATATTTTTGAAATCCTTATTAAATTTTGGATCTAAAGAGTGTTCCGGAATATTTTTTTGAATTTCTAGTTCCGGGGCTTGCTTTTTCGTAAAGGAGCTCGGGAAGGTTATGAATGGAAAATTTTTCGAAATCAGAACTTTTTATGGTTTGAAATATACTTTAAAACAATATTCCACATGAAATTATTTTATAAAAGTTCTTTTAATTTGAAATCGAAGGAAAGCCGGATCTAGGGTTCCTAGGTTTCTCTCACCAGGCTTATACTAATCTAGTTTAGGGTTTTGGTTTCCGGTTTCCGAAGTTTACTTAATTACCAGAAAAACCGGGGTTTACAACCATCCCACCTTAAATAGAATTTTGTCCTCAAAATTGAACTGACGTACCTTGATTTTCAAACAACTCGGGGTACTTCCTTCGAATTTCCTCTTCAGCTTCCCAAGTTGCTTCCTTAGAGGCATGGTTTCTCCATAACACCTTAACGTACTGAATTTCTTTGCTCCAAAGCTTTTGGGTTTTCTTATCCATAATCTTTATGGGATGTTCTTCATAGGTCAAATTCTCTTTCAGCTGAATGGGTTCCAATTCCAAAATCTTTTCAGGATTGAGTACATATTTTCTTAATACCGACACATGGAACAAATTGTGAACTCCTGATAAGTTCGGTGGTAAAGCTAGTCGGTATGCTAGATCTCCAACTCTTTCCAAGATTTCGAAGGGTCCAACATATCTCAGGCTCAACTTTCCTTGTGTACGTATTCTCTTTATACTTTTGATTGGGCTTATTTTCAAATACACATGGTCGCCCACTTTAAACTCGAGTTCCCTTCTTTTCAAATCCGCCCAAATCTTTTGCTTGTCTTGAGCTTCATTCATTTTTCGTTGGATCACCCTCACCTTATTGGCCGCTTCTTGTACCAATTCTAGCCCGATAGCTAATTTTTCCACATCATCCCAAAAAAGAGGGGACCTACAGCGCCATCCATACAAGGCTTCGTAGTGTGGCATCTGAATAGTTAAGTGGTAGCTGTTGTTGTAAGCAAACTCAGTGAGGGGTATATAGTTATCCCAGCTCCCTTTGAATTCCAACACACAGGCTCTTAACATGTCTTCTAAGGTTTGGATTGTCTGCTCAGATTATCCATTGATCTGAGGGTGGTGTGCCGTACTGAATTGTAATTTTGTACCCAAGCTCTTCTGTAGATTTGTCCAGAACTTGGACACAAATCGTGGGTCTCTATCTGAAATGATCCCTGCTGGTATGCCGTGTAGCCGCACAATCTCTCGAATGTAGATCTTAGCCAACTTGTCCATTGAATAGGTCATGTTTATGGGTAAGAAGTGCGCTGACTTAGTTAACCGATCCATTATTATTCATACGGCGTCACAGCCTAAGGAAGTCTTTGGAAAACCACACATAAAGTCCATGGATATCTGATCCCACTTCCATTCAGGGATAGGTAAAGGCTTTAGCAATCCTCCTAGCCTTTGGTGTTCCACTTTCACTTGTTGGCAAACTGGGCACTTCATTACATAATCTGCTATATCTCTTTTCATGCCATTCCACCAATAGTGGCTTTTCAAATCCTGTTACATCTTGGTACCTCCAGGATGCATAGTATAACCGGAGTTATGGGCTTCACTCATTATTTCTTTTCTTAATTGTCCATCTTCCGGCACACACAATCTCCCCTTCATTCTGATCACATCCTCATCATCTATTACAAAGTCCAGGTATTTTCTTGCTTAGGTTTCTTTTTAATCCTTTATATTATTTCATCACACCTTTGGTTCCAATACCAGATTAGCTATTTTAAGCTCTGCACTTTGGTTTATGAACTCAATCCTTAACTTCTCAAAATCTCTTATCAGATCTCTTTGGCTTGTGATTAAAGCAGCTACTTCTCCATAATTTTTCCAACTTAAGACATCTGCAACTGCATTAACTTTCCCTGGACAGTAATTTATTCCTAAATCATAGTCCTTTATCAGTTCCAACAATCTTCTTTACCTAATTCTTTCTATATGAACAAATACTTAAGACTCTTTTGATCTGTGTGTGCTTCACACCTTTGCCCATACATATAATCTCTCCAAAGTTTCAAGGCAAAAACAACTGCAGGCAATTCCAAATCATGCGTAGGATAGTTCTACTCGTGAGGTCTTAACTGTCAAGAGGCATAGGTAATAACCTTTCTTTCTTGCATTAGCACACATCCAAGGCCATTCCTTGAAGCATCACTATGCACCTATAAGACTTTTCTGGGTCCGGTAGAACTAAGATTGGTGCCGATACCAATTGTTGTTTCAATTCTTGGAAACTCTGTTCTCTTTTATTCCTCCAAATAAACTTTTCGCTCTTTTGTTTCAATTGAGTCAGTGGCTTAGCTATCTTCGAAAAATCTTTCACAAACTTGCAATAATAGCCAGCCAATCCTAAGAAACTTCTTACTTCTGTAACTGTTTGTGGCTGTTTCCACTCCACTACAGCCTTAATATTTTCTGGGCCAACTGAGATTCCTTCCTCTATTACAACATGTCCAAGAAAAGATATCTTATCCAACCAAAATTCACATTTGGATAATTTGGCATACAGCTTGTTTTCTCTTAAAGTTTGTAACGCCATCCGAAGATGTTCCTCATGTTGTTCCTTATTCTTGGAATATATCAAAATATCATCTATGAAGACGATTACGCACTTATCTAGAAGTGGCTTGTAGACCATGTTCATAAGATCCATAAATGCAACTGGTGCATTGGTCAGTCCAAATGACATCACCAGAAATTTGTAATGTCCATAACGGGTATGAAAAGCCATCTTTGGTACATCCTCCGGCTTTATTCTGAGCTGATGATATCCTGAGCGCAAATCAATCCGTGAAAACACACATGCTCCTTGGAGCTGGTCAAACAAATCATCAATCCTCGGTAAAGGGCACCGATTCTTGACTGTAACTTTGTTTAGTTCACGATAATCGATACATAATCTCATAGATCTATCCTTCTTCTTTACAAATAGGACAGGTGCGCCCCATGGCGACACACTCGGTTTTATGAAATTCTTATCTAAGAGTTCCTGTAATTGGGTCTTTAGCTTCTTTAACTCAGCTGGTGCCATCCGGTATGGTGCCTTAGATATGGGTTCGCGGTATCTGGAGCCACTACAATTTCAAAGTCAATTTCTCTTTTCGGTGGTAACCCAAGTAAGATTTCTGGAAGCACATCCAAGTACTCATTTACCACTGGTATATCCTTTTCCTCCCGAGTTTCTTCCTCATCCAGAATACCTTCAATAGGCACTATCTCTTCATCTTCCATCATCAACTCAAAAGAATTTAACCCAAACTTTCTTGGAACTATGGTTTCTCCTACGAACTCCACTCTTTCTCCTGATTGATCATTGAAATTTACCATCCTCTTTTGGCAATCCATTACAGCTCTAACCTTGCTTAACCAGTTCATGCCAAGAATGACTTTGTACTTGTTCATTTCCAATATTATCAAATCACTCCTCGAGTGATGCCCTTGAATCCCCAATAGACAATCCTTTATTACTTCTCGAGTTAACACGATACTTCCTATGGGTGTTTTAATTCTCAGGCTAGCAGTAGTTGTGGCTATAGGTAATCCAAGTGTCCCAGCTAAACTAGTGGTGATGAATGAGTGAGCCGCTCTCGTGTCAAACAAAACATAAGCCTCAATTTCATTCACCCGTATGTGCCCTGTGGTCAACAAACATCCTTCACTACTCGATCCTAAAACACTCTCACTATTACCCAATTGGTGGTTTTAGATTCCAGCTTTCCCTTTTTATAAGATTTAATTCCTTATAGAAAACTGTTAAATAAAGAACTTTTAACTTAAGAGGGTTTTGTTAGTAACCTGTCACTAGGCCGCTATCCATGCCATCTCCTTGGTCCATGGCGGCCAACTCCACCTCCTCCTCATCATCCTCCTTGACCATCCACTAGCCCTCAAAGTTGTAGAGTCTCATCCCATGCATAGTTGATGCTGCATGGCTTCCACTTTTGCGTCCGAATCTCATAGTGTTGGAATTGCTCGAAGTCCTAAAAGGTCGAGCGGCCACACTTTTCCTTTGTGAGCATTCAGAGGCCAAGTGCCCCTTTTCTTTACAGATGAAGCAGGTCACGACCATTTTCTTCGGACATGTGTAGACCATATGGCCAAACTCGCCACAATAATAATACTTATTCCTCAACTGTGGGCACTGCCTGGGAACATGAGCTCCTTGCACTTCCAGCAAGTGACACCGGCCTTTGACTGATTGGCCTCCCACTAGCATTGTCCTTGAATCCATGATATGGCTTGTACCTTTTTCCCTTAAATCTTGAACTCGAGGCATCAAACGGCCTCCTTCCGAATCGTCTTTTGTCAGGTTCCTGGTATTTTCTCTTCTTGGCTCCTTCAATCACTCGAGCCTTTTCTACCAGCTTTGGGTAGGTTTTCATTCCAAATTCTTCCAGTTTGATCCTTAGATCCTCATCCAAACCTCCCAAAAATACTTGTTTCTTCAACTCGTCATGATCCCTGAAGGATTCGGGCGCATACTGTAGCAGATGAGTGAACTCAGTCTCATATTGTTCCACAGTTCTACCTCTCAGCTTGACATGCAAAAAGTCTACACTGTATTTCACTCTTAGACTTGACGGAAAATAATTCTCTAAGAATTCCCGACGGAAGGACTCCCAAGTAACGGGTGGAGCTAAGCTTCTTCTTTTGGAGTCCCACTAGACTCTTGCATTATACCTTAGCATATATGTCTCATATTCCAACTGCAAATATGGTGGAATCTCATAAGCACCAAAAGAATGCTCTATTTGAGCCAGCCAGTCTTCGGCTTCATCGGGCTTACTAAATGCCCCGTCAAAATACCGATTGCTCTTAATAAAGTCTGGTAAGAAGCTTCGATGAGACCTCCGATATGGTGGAGGTGGTAGTAAAGGTGCATTCTAAGAATGCTCTCCTGTGGAGCAAGGACCTCAGCAGTCACTTCCCGGTGATCTACGGGTGGTGTGGTAGCGGAGCAGAATCCTTGACACTTGTCCTTGAAGCGGGGTTTGATTTTGATTTTGGTTCGGATGAATGTGTTTAAAATATTGGCCAACTACCCAATCGCATTCATCATATCATTTTGTGGATTCTGGGGTGCTGCCCCCTATTGGTTTGGTTGGGACATAGCGGGTTGGTCAACTTCGTTCGGGAGAGGTTCTTGCTCCCGATTGCGAATGCATCGGTTTCATCTATTTGCACATTATTTAGCAGGTTTTTAGTGTCTTTTTAATATTTTTAATTTGTAAAAGTTAATTCGTCAAACAAGGTTCGTGACTTTAAGAACATTCGAGAATCATATTTCTGAAATGTAAATCAATCTTATGAAACCTCATATAATCATAAGGAAACCACAAAACAAGGACAACTCATATATAGAAATAAATTCACAAGTTCATAATAATGGTATGAATGAATGAGTGCTCATACGACTAAATGTGGTTAATGCCGTTTGTAGCTAATGCATAACATGCTTGATCATAAAAGAATATCAATTTCCTTCTTTTGAAATAAAACATAATTCTTTATTACTTTAGCGAGCCATACAAAGGATTACATTGAAATCCTTCATTTCATAAAATTTAGCAAGCCACTAATCTAGTCTTGGTCCTAAACATCATCTTCCTAGCCGATAACAAAACACCAATAAAAGAAAAGAAGGAACAAAATACTAAACTGTCTAAGGAAACCTAAGGCAATTTGGCATCCCGCATTGCCTACTACTACTACAAAAAAAAAAAGAAATTCCATTTGGACTCTATGGATTACACTAGCTTCCCACTTCTCAATCTTCACTTGGATCGTCGTGAGTCAAGCTGGGGAGCCGCCCCCTACTAAAAGAACTATCGTTGTCCTGACGGATAAACTGGCTGAGATATTCCCTCACAGTCAATCTTTTCCTCCTAGTGGGTCGGACTAAAGCCTCATGATCATGCTCTTCACTATGCTCATTCGTTTCCACTCTTTGATCTTCTTCCAGGTTCACTTCCTCTTCACTAACCCTCACTCCTTGATATACATACAAGGGTCCTATGGTGATCCACACTCTAAAGTTTGGAGGGGTCGGGTTCCCTTCATTCTTCAAAATAAAGGTAGCCTCCCTAGTAATTGGTTCATGCCCGTACTCCACCATAATTCTCTCTAGAGTGTATATGGTCTCTAGCTTAGTCTAGCTTCTCCTTCTAGTAGGATCATATCTCAATTGATCAATCACAGCTGCCTATCTCGTATATCTCAATCCTTCCTTCCATAGTCTAAACATCTCCCCTAAGGTCTGGGGACTCCTTGCCAATGCAAAGTCTTCATACAATTCCCTCAACCTCAATCGGCACTCTACGAGAGTTTCATCATTTCATTTTGTAAAATTTCTAGTGTGCTCACTGATCTCTCCCAGGGAGACCTACAACAAGAAAAGATTCCTATTGAGCCTAAAAAGAAATTCTTAACTCCATTTTAACCTATTTATTTAACTTCTAGGTTCAATTTCTTTTAGTTCTATTGTCTTGCTTTATAACCTAGTGCTCTGATACCAACTTAAACTGTCACGCCCCATAGGGGTACCCTAAATGTAACAATCCACCACATGCCATATAAGACTCTTGAATTACTACACAAGTCCTTCGGGAGTCTTGTATAGATATAAGATGTCTCTTTACGATAATAGAATACTCGACCCGATGGAGTTAAATAGTTTAATTCGGCATTCACTAGCAATAGAATATAAATCAAAACACATATACGAATAGTTACAAAAATCAAAGGGGCATTCCCCCCGCAAAAGAATATTAATTAGAGATCTATTACAGTCATCCAAAGTCTATTTGTAAACCCCAATTTTCTTAGTAATCAAGTGAAGCCGGAAACCAAAACCCTAAATCGGATTAGTATAAGCCTGGTGAAAGAAACCTAGGAACCCTAGATCTGGCTTTCCTTCGGTTTCATATTAAAAGAAATTTTATAAAATAATTTAATGTGGAATATTGTTTAACTCCATTGAGTCGATATTATAAAACAAATTATTGAGTTGATTAATTGTGATCCATAAAACGAATTTATAAGTTGGTTGACCATGAGCCTAAACGGTATCATACCGTAGGATTCGTTAATCTGCTAACTCCGGATGGAGGGCGCCAATCCATCCACATATGATTTTCGACTGATCATATGTTTGTTGAACTCATGTGTTTGATGCATATCACTTATTTGATTAATCACTTGTTTGATTGATGTGTTATAATTGTGATCATGGAAGTTTTTACTCACTAAGCTAGTGTAGCTTACGCCCCTATAATTTCTATTTATTGCAGCACGAGTTCATATGGCTTAGGCCGAGACCAGCTACAGCTCAGGTACAGGAGTTAGGCGTTTCCTCTAGAAGTTGTATTCAGATTTGATTAGACTTACATAGGAAACCAAGGAACTCTGGATGATTTTAATGGATCTCTAAATATTCTTTTGCGGGGGAATGCCCCTTAGACTTTGTATTTAATTACTTATGTGTTTTGATTTATTATCTATTGCTATCGAATGCTAAATTAAACTCTTTAACTCCATTGAGTCGAGTATTTATTGTCGTAAAACCCTTACATCTATATAAGACTTCCGAAGGACTTGGATAGTAATTCAAGAGTCTTATATGGCATGTGGCGGACTGTTACGTTTAAGATACCCCTATGGGACGTGATAGTTTAAGTTGGTATCAGAACACTTGGTTATAAAGCAGGACAATAGAATTAAAAGAAGCTGAACTTAGCAGTTAAATAAATAGGTTAAAATGGAGTTGAAAATTTCTTTTTAGGTTAATTAGGAATCTTTTATTGTTGTAGGTCTCTTTGGGTGAGACTCGTGAGCGCGCTAGAAACTTTACAAAAAGAAATGATGAAACACTAGTGGAGTACCAACTGAGGTTGAGGGAATTATGTGAAGACTTTGCATTGGCAAGGAGTACCCAGACCATAGGGGAGATGTTTAGACTGTGGAAGGAAAGATTGAGATATACGAGATGGGCAGCTGTGATTGATCAATTGAGATATGATCCTATGAGAAGGAGGAGCTGGACTAAGTTAGAGACCATATACACTTTAGAGAGAGTTATGGTGGAGTACGAATATAAGCCCATGACTAGGGAGGCTACCTTTATTTTGAAGAACGAAGGGAACCCGACCCCTCCTAACTTTAGAGTGTGGATTACCATTGGACCATTGTATGTATATATTCACAACAATCTTTCTGACCACCATGATTGGAACATAGCAGATGCATGGAATCATATTATGTGGCATGTTGTTTACCTAGATATTCTCCCACCTCACATAACCATCCCACCTCCACCAGCTAGGGATATAGGTATGTAGTTAAGTAATGCACCCGTGCCAGAAGAAGGTAACGAGGTTGGGGAAGAAGAGGATCCCAAGGAAGACTCTAATTAGGCTGAGAATGTGGTACCTAGAACCCCTACCCCTCCCTTAGAAATGAGAGAAGACCTGAACCCTTATCCTAATCAAGTTGTTTGGGATTTCAACCAAGATTTGGAGATTCTCGATAGCGGGTGAAGAGAGCCTAAAATAAATCCCCTTGTATGGAGAGATATTTATATTGAAGGTGAACGTTCTCCAATGATTAATGAGGTGGTCCTTGAACCCGTGGTCCCCGAGCCCATGGAAGTAGAGACAAAAGATGAAAGGATTAGGAAGGAAGCTCGGGAGACCGTAGACCGGTTATGGGCAGAGGTAGGAAGGGAACTTGGGATAAAGGAGAATCCAGGGGATGTGCAGGAAGTGAGGGTTAGTGGAAGAGGAGGTGAATCCAGAAGAAGATCCAAGAGTTGAGACGAATGAGGAAAGTGAAGAGCATGATCATGAGGCTCTAGTTCGACACATTAGGAGGAGGAGATTGACTGTGAGGGAATATCTCAGCCAGTTTATCTATTAGGACGACGGTAGTTCTTCTAGTAGGGGGCGACTTTCCAGTCCGACTCACGATGATCCGAGTGAAGATTGAGAAGTAAGAAGCTAGTGTAACCCATAGAGTCCAAATGGAATTTTCTTTTGTTGTTTTGTTTGTAATATGCAATGTGGGATGCCAATTTGCCTTAGGTTTCCTTAGACATTTTAGTGTTCTGTTCTTTTCTTTTCTTGTAGCTTTGTTTTAGTTTCGGCTAGAAAAATGATGTCTAGGGCTAAGACTAGATTAGTAGCTTGCCATATTTTGTAATTGAAATATTCTAATGTAATTCCTTGTATGGCTTGCTAAAGTAATGAAGGATCATGTTTTATTTCAAAGTAAAGAAATTACTATTATTCTTTGATGAACGAGCATGTTGTGCATTAGCTACAAATGGCATTAACCAGATATAGTCGCATGAGCACTCATTCATTCATACCATTATTCTGAACTTGCGAATTTACTTCTTTATATACGAGTTCCTTTATTTTATGGTTTCCTTATGATTATGTGAAGTTTCATATGATTGATTTACATTTCAGAAATTATGATTTCTTGGATTTTCCTAAGGTCACGAACCTTGTTTGATGAATTAACTTTTACAAATTTGAAAAACATTAAAAAGACACTAAAACTTACTAAATAATGTGCAAACAGATGAAACCAACGGATCCGAAATCAATAGCAAGAACCTCTTCCGAATGAAGTTGATCAACCCGCTATGTCACAACCAAAGCAATAGGGAGTAGCATCCCAGAACCCGCAAAATGATATGATGAATGCGATTGGGCAGTTGGCCAATCTTTTAAACACATTCATCCAGAACCAAAACCAAAATCAGAACCCGCATCAAGACCAAGTGTCAGGATTCTGCTCCGCTACCATCACCACCCGCAGATCACCGGGAAGTGACTGCCGAGGTTGTAAACCCAGGTTTTTCAAGTAGCTAAGATAACCCTAGAACCGGAAACCCAAAACCCTAAACCGGAATAGCTCAAGCCTGGAGTGAGAACTAGGAACCCTAATTCCAGCTTTTCCTCGGTTTCCAATTAATAAACTTTTTCTAAGAAAATTTACTTTTGATTATAATTCTTGAATATATTTCAAGCTAAGAAATATCTGATTTTAAGAAAATTTCGATTCCGGGTCATCCCGAGACCCATTATAGAAAAACGTGCCCCGGGACTAGAATTTCAAAAATATTCTTATGAGTACTCATTTGAACTGAAATAAAATAAGGATTTCAAAAATATATTTTTCATAATTTTCCGGTTATGAAAAATACAGTTATAGCCTTTTTATTCGTATTTCATTACTACCGGAAATTAAATTGTCTTGTCAACTATATTCATTACTATTCATAAAGTACTACCTAGTCTCCTATTAGCCTACCCTACAAATCCAACTCTTAACATCAATCACTCTCTTCCATTCTTCATACTTTTGTCTTTTCAACTTCACTTAATTTATGACAATTGAAGAAAGGATCAAATCAAAGGCAAATCAAGAGGAGACAAATCAAATCACGAACAACCCCACCCCCCCCCCCCCCCCCCCCCCTTTCCCCTTCATGCTTCAAAACCGGCGCTAATGTCCCCCTCCCCTTGTCCAATTTGAAATTCTTTAACTCCATTAACCTAAAAACCACTTCTTATATAAACTACTTTTTCTCTCTCTTTCCTCATTTCTTCACTTTCCAAATTTTCTAAAGTGCAAAAGCTCTCTCCTCTCTCCCATTTCTCCCTTTGGCCGAAAGTTTTGGAGACACACACACACACTCACAACTTCCATTTCTCTTCTTATCTTCCATCCACTTCAAGTAAGTAAAGATCCCTACTTTCCAACTCATGAAACTTTGTTATGGCTAAGTGATTTTTGGTTATCTCAACTCCATGTTCCCATGATCTTGTAGTAGGAACAATGAGATGTCAACACAAAAATCCCGAACCATTACAAAGTAAGATCTATCTTTTAAAGGAGTTTCCATACCAAAAGCTTTACTACTTATCCATCAAAAAGTCTTTTAAACAAAGGATCTTTTATAAAAACATGGTTTTTATGTTTTTAAAAACTCATTTAAGCTTTTGATAAAGTAGATCCATCATCTTGATACTCATGATCATGTAGCAATTTATAGTTTCATTATTTTTTGTTTTCTTATATGCATAAATATCTTTAACACTTTTGTCTATAGTAATGACTTTTCTAGTGTATAGTCTATATATAGGGTCCAGGAAGTCAAAAAGAAAAGTACTTTACAAAAAAAGACTTTTGAAAATTCGATGACTTTGAAAACCAAGGTCAAAAACACTTTTAACAACTTCTAACTTATATTTATAGGAAAATGAAGCCTATGGGTAATAGATAATGTTTAGTAGTATTTTTCATGAGTCTAAAGGAGTTTTTAACCAAAGAAAATGTGGAAACAAGAAATGAAGTCCATAGAGTTTTGAGTTAAAAGTTATGAAAAACCAAATTCGTAATAATGCATGTAGGGTTAGAAAACACTATTTTTTTATTATTTCCAACTTCAAAATGATATTTTCTTAAATAAATGAAGTCCTTAGGATATAGTATAATAGATACTTAAATTTTCAAGTATAAAATATATTTTTCCTAAAGGAATCAACTTGAAATGAACTTTTGTAAATTCGGATTTTTGGAAACCCCATAGTAAAAGACCCACTTGGAAGTTTATAAATGTGAATTTTATTAAAGAAATAAAGGCCTTAGGATATAACTAATATAGGGGTCAAATATTCTTTAAACAATATAGAGTTTCCTAAAGAAAATCCATGTAAAATGTAATGTGGTCAAGTGTAGTAAATTCACTTACTAAACATTAGTATGAAATGGTTTCTAAGAAAAGTTTATTTGTAAAATCTTAAATCCAAAAAGTTGTAAGAACATAGACTCATTAAAGTTCACATCATGACATTCATGATAGGGAAAATCATTACCATTGCATTTAGTATCATTTTATACTTAGGAATTTTAAATGCATCATCAAAACCGCATTTTTTGGAATCAAGGAATCCGCTGTAACAGATCTGATCCTCAATTCCGAGGCTTAGATATTTTCAAAACTTGATTTAAACTTCATATGGAAAGCTCTTCCAAAGTAGATAGGAATCGGTATATAATTTGCGAAATTCCGACTTAAAACACCAAGTTATGGCCATTTTAAAACGGAACTTCGGAAATGACGCGAATTCCGATTTCATTAAGTTTTCTTAGAGTTTAGTGTCCTAAGTTGATAGAATATTTATTAGGGTAATTTCTTATATGAATAGGTGAACCCGTGGACGGTGACGAGTTACCTCCGGACTATTACTACTAGAAGACCGAGTACCAATGGCGGATGAGTTTTTCTTCCCAATTCATTTATTGTATGTGCTTGTAAAGTAGTGCACTAGAAATAGGTCAATTGAATGAATATGAATGATGGGGATTAATGGGAAATTATATGATTGATGATGATGTGAGAACACAAAAAGAATATCGAAACCGGGTGATAAACTTTGATTGTATAGTTAGCTATGATGGATGTCTGATAAATTGATTGATCGCCTAAGTAAATTGGCTTAATCAACTACTTGAGTTAATGATAAATTGACATTGCATATCACAAGGGATGGAGCATGAGCATTTGTAGGTTAGTCGTGAACCATAAACGACATCGAATAATCGTAGGTTAGTCCGTGAACCATAAATGACATCGAATAAATCGTAGGTTAGTCCGTGAACCATAAACGACATCGAATAATCGTAGGTTAGTCGTGAGCCATAAACGACATCGAATAATCGTAGGTTAGTCGTGAACCATAAACGACATCGATAATCGTAGGTTAGCCGTGATCTATAAACGGGATATTTGTTAGTACTGCAGGATTCGTTAATCTGCTAACCCGGGATGGAAGGCGCAATTCTATCCACATATGATTTCCGGTTGGTCATATGTATGTTGTACTCATGTGTTGATGCATACACTTGCTTGATTAATAACTTGCTTGAATTGTTGTGACAAAAATGTTTTTGTGGGAGATTTCACTCACTAAGCTAGTTAGCTTACGTCCCTACAGTCCGTTCCTTTTGCAGCTTACACATTTATGGCTTAGTAGTCGAAGAGACCCCCTGAACAGGTACCGAAGCTAGGAGTTTTCCCTAGAAGTTATAATTTTTGTATTAGACTTCCATAGAAACTTAAGACTTGGATGACTGTAATGGACCGTTAAATATTCTTTTGCGGGGATTGCCCCTTAGAATTTTGTAATATTTATTATGTTCATGAATTATATCCTATTGCCCATGCATGCCAATTAAGCTTTTATCTCCATTCGGGCTGTACTCTATTGTGTAAAGGTACGCCTTACATCCTTATGAGACTCTCGAAAGACTAAGGTGGTGATTCGGGAATCTTATATGGCATGTGGCGGACTGTTACGTTTAGGGTACCCTATGGGGCGTGACAGAGGTCCCCGCTCTATAGGAGGAGCATTCATACAATGCACCTTTACCACCACCTCCATCATACCGAAGACCTCAACGAAGCTCCTTACCGGACTTTATCAAGAGTAATCGTATTTTGATGGGCATTTGGTAAGCCCGATGAAGCCGAGGACTGGCTGGCTCAAATAGAGAGTTCTTTTGCTACTTATGAGATTCCACCATATTTACAGTTGGTATATGGGATGTATATGCTGAGGTATAATGCAAGAGTCTAGTAGGACTCCAAAAGAAGAAGCTTAGCTCCACCAGTTACATGGGAGTCTTTCTGTTAGGAATTCTTGGAGAATTATTTTCCCTCAAGTCTAAGAGTGAAATACAGTGCAGACTTCTTGCATATCAAACAGAGAGGTAGAACGATGGAACAATATGAACTGAATTCACTCATCTGCTGCAGTATGCACCCGAATCCTTTAGGGATAGTGAGGAGTTGAAGAAACAAGTGTTTATGGAGGATTGGATGAGGATCTAAGGATCAAGTTGGAAGACTTTGGAATGAAAACCTACCCAGAGCTGATGGAAAAGGCTCAAGTGATTGAAGGAGCCAAGAAGAGAAAATACCAAGAACCTGAAAAAAGAGTGTTCGGAAGGAGGCCATTTGATGCCTCGAGTTCAGGGTTTAAATGAAAAAGGTACAAGCCATATCATGGATTCAAGGACAATGCTAGTGGGAGGCCGAGTCAGTCAAAGGCTGGTATCACTTGTTGGAAGTGCAAGGAGGCTCATGCTCCCAGGCAATGCCTGTAGCTGAGGAATAAGTGTTATTACTGCGACGAGTCTGGCCATATGGTCTACACATGTCTAAAGAAAATGGCTCTGACCTACTTCATTTGTAAGGAAAAAGGGCACTTGGCTTCTGAGTGCTCACAAAGGAAAAGTGTGGCCGGTCGACCTTTTAAGACTTCGAGCAATGCCAGCACTATAAGATCCAGGAGTAAAAGTGGAAACCGTACGACATCAGCTATACATGTGGATGAACTCTACAACTTTGAGGGCCAGTGATGGTCGAGGAGGATGATGAGGAGGAGGTAGAGTTGGCCGCCATGGACCAAGAGACGACATGGATAGCAGCCTAGTGAGAGGTTATAACAAAACTCTCTTAAGTTAAAAGTTCTTTATTTAACAGTTTTCTGTAGGAATTAAAATGTAAAAAAAGCAAAGCTGGAACCTAAACCCCCAATAGATAGCAGTGAGAGTGTTTAAGGATCGAGTAGTCATGGATGTTTGTTGACTACGGGGCACATACGGGTAAATGAAATTGAGGCTTATGTTTTGTTTCATACGAGAGCGGCTCACTCGTTCGTCACCACTAGTTTGGCTGGGCAACTTGGATTACCGATAGCCACAACTGTAAACCCCCAAAAATTTTCATAATTCATAGAAAATAATTCTAAAAGTTTAAAATTTAAATCCCAAATGGACTCAAGTTAAAACCAAATTCTAAATCGAGACAAACACCAGAAACGAAACCCTAAAACGCAAACCAAGTTAAAACCTAATTCTAATTAAAGATCAAAAACGAGATTCCTTAATTTGAGAAATAGGGAACCCTCAAGAACAAAATGGAAAAATCCAACTATCGGTCGAAACAACGTTCGTACATCAATCAAATCACCTAACCGTTTCCTAACACGCAAATCAAGACAATATATCCAAGTACCGATCAACAACAAAATCTTAAAACCGTCGATAAATTTCAGAATCATAAATTTCAATTTTCGCCAAAAGACAAACTGAGTCAACTCATAACCCTAAACTCGGTTAAACGATCCCGAGAACTAAAAACTATTAAATAATCACGAATAAAATAAAATAAACCATAGACGTCAAGCTAGAAATAGAAAATGATCAAAACTAAAAAATTATACGATCTTACGAATAACTTAGTAAAATCGGAAATCAAAATGGAACCCTAAAAGTCAACAAGCCTATAACGAACCCTAGTGTTTAAGATCCGACAATCCCGCATTTTCAAACCCTAAAAAACGAAATTAAGTTAATGGCCTAGAATTGTTCGTAATAACGTAGGGTAACATAAAAATATCAGATTCACGAATTTCGAGTGTTCTTCGGACTCAAACGGGATCAATTCTCGAAAAGCGTGTCCCGGAGCTCGGACTATTAAAAATATTTTGTTTATACCAATAGACTCATAAAAATATAAGGATTCCAAAAATATCAGTTTTTGAATTTTTCAGTAGCTAAAAATTACAGATATCGTATTATTACGCGTATTTTTTATTACTACCGGTACTTTAATTGTTTAGTCTACTATTCATAGTACTTTTCTACTATTCATTACTATTTCACTATCTTTACTTTTTCTTACATCTACATACCTATTTTCTTACTTTTTTCATTTCCAATATAACTTTATTCACATCAACTTTACACATTACTTCTTTATTACACAAATAAATCAAAATTCCCCTCCTAATGCAAGCAAAACCGGCACCTATTGTCCCCCATTCATCCAATTTTTTTCCTTTTTCAATTTATTTTATTACATCTAATTTCCACTCTAAAAATTCTATAAATACCACCTCTCCTCTTCTCATTTCTTCACACCTTTCTCAAGTAAAGAATTTGTGCAAAAATTCTCTCTAAACACTCTCTCCATACTCTTACAAGAACTCTCTTCTTGTAAGAAGAAAATCTCTTCTACCAAAACTCTCTTATTTCCAAAAACCCATTTTTAAAGCAAAAGCCTTCAAGAAAACAATTCTTTCTTCTTACCCATTTAGGTAACGAAGAACTCATGTTTTATTCTTTCTATGTCAAGTAACCTTATATGGTTTTGATGTTGTTTCTTAGGTTGAAAAACTAAAGAAAACCACATTAAGATCATGTTTGGTTCTTGTTCAAAGAACTACTTTCATGCATATATATACTTTGTCATTTATTACTTGTTTATATTTTGATCTTTTGCTATAACTTGCTTATAAATATATATATATGTATATTATATATTTAGAGCATATAAGCTCATTTGTTATTTATTTACATTCAAGTTATGCAATTTATTTATTTCATGTTATTATTAAAACTAGTCTTTCTAGTCTTAGACTTGTCCATATCAAGTCAAAACAATCTTTTATTTATTTTCTTACGGGACTAGCCAATTCTTAGTCCATTCTTAGAAAATTTATTTTTCCTTGGAAAAAGAATGAAGAAAATAAAATAAGAATATACTCATTTATAACAACCTAGGAAAATATAAAGTTTCATTAAAATACTTGAAAAGAAATTTTCGAAGTTAAAGTTTAAATGAATCGTTTTATGAAATAAATTGTTGAGACACTACCATTAGGATTTTTGAATACAAAGTGAGCTTACCTATATAATCAAAAGTGTTTATCGAATATATATTTATATACTTATATTGTTACAAAAGGATTTTCTTTAAAAAGGAGTTGAGTTAGAAAATGGATTTTTGCAAAAGTTTAGAAAATTCGTTTTAAATTTGTACCTGACGTTTTCGGAACCCAAATGACCTTTTATGAGAAAGATAACGTTAGAAATGGATAGATCTTTTCGAATAGGTAGAAAACGTTATATTATATGCAAAATTCCGAGTTAAAATGAGCAAGTTATGGCCATTTTAAGTTGGAATTTCCTCTTATACGATTTTACCGCGATTTAAAAAAAGTTTAGAAAATCCAAGGATAGAAATTTCATGAAGGACTTATCTCGGGTATTTCTTTTGTCTAGGTGATGAAGATACGAGATTACCTTACCCGAGGATTACTACGACTAAGAAGATCGCAAATGGACAAGTGAGTTATTCCTCCTAATTTCGCTACCTTGCTTGTGCTTGTAAAGTAGCGGCATTAGTATACTAAGAAAACATAAAAATGGATATATATATCTGGGGAAATCGAGATTATGTATGTATGATTCTATGTTTATGTATGAAATGAGAATTAAGAATATCGCAACTTCGAAATGCTTGTTTTAATAATTTTGTTTACTTACTGGTATGATTGTTTATTATTTGCTAAGTTGATTGATTGATTGCCCCTAATAAACCTTAATAAGTTTGGCTTAAGAAAATTAAAACGCTCACGGATAGCATCCGTCGAGTCACATCTATTTCGGAAGGCTGCTACTCCTACGCGTAGAGTTGGATTGGCTGTGATCGTGCGGTGCCACGGGCCATGTTCTTTCCTGGAGAATCCAAATCGCTCGAGAAAAGCAACTCTAGGTTCGGAGCCGAGCCAACCGAACGCTGTGGGTGAGGACCTGGGGACTAGCAGTAGAAGGTCGAGGACCTTTAACCCCGATTCCCTAACCTTTTATACGGAGGGGTAAATCCGTTATATATATGGTTTCCGGATAACTATATATATTTGCATAATCATGTGATTGTTGCATTGCTTGCATAGCATATGAGTGAAAATCTAAATAAACTTGTTTGAATATATGGTGCGAATGAAAAGGAATATCTCACTAAGCTAGTTGTAGCTTATGCCCCTATAGATTTTGATGAAACAGGTATACCCTGGCTTAAATTGAGGATCATGACATTGAAGAAGTCATGGAAGGATGGTTAAGCTTCTATGAAGGAAATAGAATCATAAGATAAGTAATTTTGTAAGGTTCTTTATATATAATGACTTATATGATTAGTGATGTATATTTATTTGAAGATAATAGATGGACATGCCCCTAAGAATTGCAATGCAATATGTTTATGTTTTATGATAAGTATTCTCTTTGCCTTGTTACTTATTTATTATCAATATAAATTGCGCTACTCCAATGCGTTCCCTTGGTTGTGACGTACGCCTTGTACATGATATGGAAGCCTTTGAGTAACTAAGGTAGTCATTCCTAGGCTTTAGTATTGTGTACGGCAGACTGCCACATTTAGGGTACCCCTTGGGGTGTGACAGTTTAAGTTGGTATCAGAGCAACAAGGTTTTGGGAATTAGGAAATAGGATATTAGAAGTATAGAGTGGTAGGACTTGATCTTATGTCTAAGGATCCTTATGTCTAAGAATAGAACTTTATCTTGGAGAATATTAGGAGAAGGCAGGAAATACTTATACAAGAATCGGAGGATATTTAGTAAGATATGAAATGGAAATATCACGTGAAGAGGATTTACCCTAGGATGTTGACCCAAGATTGAGAAAGGTAGAAATGACTTGGAGAAAGAACTTTGTAGAACAATGTGGAGAAAACATGAAGGAGACTTAGAATTTAGATATAGAATGAATATAGTAAGCTTACCTTAGCAAGATCAATAATCCTTAATGCATAGCAACCCTATTCAAGACCAATTAAGAGCAAGATAAATGCCTCTTTTATAGGTAAGACCTTTAGGTAAATAACATTAAGCACCTACGTTAACCTTCAAATCAAACAAACAAAAATCCGTAACGCTTCTCTTTTCCTTAAAACAAATAACATGTGCGTAAAACTCGAAATAAAGAAAATATCTAATACGACCGTTTTGTTTGATTCTAGGAAGCTACCCAATGGAGTTATGCCACGACCAAGCATCCCTCTCGAAGAACAACAAGAACAAGGAGTACCCCCACCACAAGATCTAACTCAAGAACTCTTGACTACCATAAGATGTCTAGAAGAGACGATAAAGGGCTTATATACAACAAGCACCCATAACCCTGCACCCGCTCCAGTTATAAGGCCCCAACTCGGAGCAAACCCAGTATTGCAAGTGCCTTCCTCATGGCCAATCCAGAACCCCAGGCTAAGAAGCATAAACAACTCCAACCTCTTAAGGACTTCATAACCCTTAAGGTCAGATGCTGGAAGTGTAAAAGAAGACATTTCCCCAAAAGTTGCCCACAACTATAGCACAAGTGTTACTTCTATGGAAACAAAAACCACAAAATCCTTAATTGTCCTAAGAAGAATGGCACTATCTATTCTGGTCATGCAAAGGGAAAACACAGTGCCAGCATTTACCCAACAACAATAAGGAAATGCTACGTATGCAGCCGTCTCATTTGTAGGACCAGGGATTACCCTACAAATGCCAAGGAAACGTGCCACATGTGCAAGGTGTGGTACCTCTATGTACGCGAAGATCTAAAGTCACAAGGTTTATGGGATGGCCCTATCTCAGTTCCCGAAGGAGATGACCCTTCCAAGAAAGAATGTGGGACTTCGTCTAGAGATCCTACCACCAAATCTTACCACAAAGGGAAAGAAAAAGCTCCTGATAATGGAGACGAGGGATCAAGTAATCAAGGAAATATTCTTACCCTATAAAGAGTAATCTGAAATAGGAACGGACGTTAAACCTCTCGCAAAAGCTTTAATATACCAATAGGAATAATGTTTTGGTAGAAGGATAAACGATGATGTATATGTTGTCTATGTAATGATTTAAAATTTTAACCATGTTTTGAATCCTTTCTTTGAACTTTTGTAAAGGAAGTATTTAAGTCTTCCTTCTGTTTCCATGTATTTATTTTAATGATATGGATTTTCCTTCTTATGATTTCAGTCAATTTGCAATATTTCTTCTATATATATTTACTCATTTTCATACTCATTTGCTATTTCTCATATGTTTTTCCAAAAAACGTCTAAGACTTAATAAAGTTCAAGAACCTCACACTAGCTTAATAAAACCTATAGAACGAATAAGAGATGCGCTCGTGCACAACGCAACTAAGAAATACCCCCTGTAGAACCTGAGAACCCGAAGGGACCTCAATAACCAAACCAACCACGAATGGATCCAGCTAACATCGAACAACTTGCCAACCTCATAAGGAATTTCGCACAATAAGCTCATGCTATGCCTACACCAGTACCTGCACAAGAAGCAGCACCAGAAGTTTCAACACCACCACTTGAAACAGCACCAGTTGAGCCACCATTACCAAAACCTTATCAAAGTATGTTGCCAGAATTCATCAAGTGCAATCGATATTTTGACGGAGCTTTTGGAAAACCCGATGAAGCTGATGATTGGTTAGCACAAATAGAATGATCCTTCAATGCTTTTGAAGTACCACAACACCTTCAGCTTACATATGGAACTTTTATGCTGAGGTTCAATGCAAGGATATGGTGGGAATCCAAAAATAGAGAGCTACTACCACCAATCACATGGGAGACATTTAGGCATGAATTCTTGGCGAACTTTTTCCCTGGAAGCTTGAGAATCCAATATAGTGCAAATTTCCTAAGTATTTCCCAAGGAAACCGTAGTCTTGAACAATATGAAACAGAGTTTAACAGGCTATTGCAATATGCCCCTGAATCATATAAGGATAGCGAAGAACTCAAGAGGCAAGTCTTCTTAGGAGGATTAGATGAAGACCTTCGTATCAAGTTGATAGAGTTTAACATCAAAGATTTTCGAGAACTAGTGGAAAGAGCACAAATTGTGGATGGTGCTAAGAAAAGGAGAAGGACGGAAGAGAATGTCATGATAGTTGAAGAAGAATCTATAAGTGAACCTAGCCTAAGCCTCAAATTCAATGAGCTCGAAACATCGGTCGGCCCAAGTACAAAGAAGGATAAAAAGGAACAGGATACCCAATGTTGGAAATGCAAAAAGGGACATCAACCAAGCCAATGTCCTAAGTTACAACACAAGTGTTACTACTGTGGGAATCCAAATCACAAAGTCCTGAGATGTCCAAAGAAAACTTCTGCCACTTGCCTGATTTGTAAGGAACCTGGACATATTGCCAAGAAGTGGCCTAAGAAGAAAAATATGGATAACAGTAAGGAAGGGAGATACTCGACAATACCCCCACAAGGAATACGTGTGTACAACCTACAAGGACAATGGATTTGCTAGGAAGGCAACCAAGAAATAAAATTTACTGTTTTAGAAGAAGACGATAGTCACGAATGCGAATCGATATCAGGTTACCCTTAGATAATAGATTTTTTGTTGTACCGCTTGGACCAAAGAAACAGTTTGCTAAGCAATGACCATAGATTATGTAATCATCACCTTTTTCCCTTAATACAGAAGGAATAAAAATATGATTGTCAAAAATTTAGTACGTATCAAAAGAAGAAAGCAAATCAATTTCCATTTACCTGGAACACACCGAAAACACAGTACATCAAAAGCATAACTATTACTGCCTAAGAACTAAAACTAGTAATGATAAAATTCCAACAAACAAATTCCAAAATTTTCATCTTGATCTCAACATTGTCGGGATGATCACGTAATAAAACAATGATATCCTTAAGAATGGAATAAGTATGAACATTACGTATTTTATATGTGCATGTCGTATATATCAACTCACATAAGAATGGGAAAGCGAATTTACAACCTTCCTTCGTTAAGTGAATATATTAGTGTCGTGTCATATTGAGTTGTTGTCAGTTCAAAATTGAGTCGAGTCAAAGTCGTCGGTCATATGTCGTGTTGGTCGAGTTTGAGATTCTTCAAAAAGGTCAAGAAAAGTGAAGGTTGAAAGTCGCTAAAACCAACTCTTATTGATTTATATATACTATATTGCATAAAATATTAAACGCGCAAAATTAACAATATCACCATCTAAAGATAAAAGAGAAATAGAATATATGAAAGAAGAAATTCAAAAACAACGATAAACTTCCAAACCCCTTTTATGGAAGTGAAACTAAAGAAGGTATCAGATATATAGAGATTAAGGAATCGACTTAATAAAATCATAATACCATTCCAACAAATAAAAATGAGACGAAATTCCAAATATCAAGAATATTGATGAGATACGACATACAAATTCTCATCAATTTCTACAAGACTACTACGCATAACAAGTTTTGAGGACAAAACTTTATTTAAGGTGGGTAGGTTATAAACCCCCAAAAATTTTCATAATTCATAGAAAATAATTTTAAAAGTTTAAAATTTAAATCCAAAAAATCAACTCAAGTTAAAACCAAATTCTAAATCAAGACAAACACCAGAAACGAAACCCTAAAAAGCAAACCAAGTTAAAACCTAATTCTAATTAAAGATAAAAAAACGAGATTCCTTAATTTGAGAAATAGGGAACCCTCAAGAACAAAATGGAAAAATCCAACTATCGGTTGAAACAACGTTCGTACATCAATCAAATCATCTAACTGTTTCCTAACACGCAAATCAAGACAATATATCCAAGTACCGATCAACAACAAAATCTTAAAACCCTCGATAAATTCAGAATCATAAATTTCAATTTTCGCCAAAAGACAAACTGAGTCAACTCATAACCCTAGACTCGGTTAAACGATCCTGAGAACTAAAAATTAAATAATCACGAATAAAATAAGATAAACCATAGACGTCAAGCTAGAAATATAAAACGATCAAAACTAAAAAATGATATGATCTTACGAATAACTCAGTAAAATCGGAAATCAAAACGGAACCCTAAAAGTCAACAAGCCTATAACGAACCCTAGTGTTTAAGATCCGATAATCCCACATTTTCAAACCCTAGAAAACGAAATTATGTTAATGGCCTAGAATAGTTCGTAATAACGTAGGGTAACATAAAAATATAAGATTCACGAATTTCGAGTGTCCTTCGGACTCAAACGGGATCAATGCTCGAAAAGCATGTCCTGGAGCTTGGAATATTAAAAATATTCCGTTTATACCAATAGACTCGTAAAAATATAAGGATTCCAAAAATATCAGTTTTAGAATTTTTCGGTAGCTAAAAATTACAGATATCGCATTATAACGCGTATTTTTATTACTACCGTACTTTAATTGTCTAGTCTACTATTCATAGTACTTTTCTACTATTCATTACTATTTCACTATCACTACTTTTTCTTACACCTATTTCTTATATCTACATACCTATTTTCTTACTTTTTTCATTTCCAATACAACTTTATTCACATCAACTTTACACATTACTTCTTTATTACACAAATTAATGCAAGCAAAACCGGCACCTATTGTCCCCCATTCATCCAATTTTTTTTCAATTTATTTTATTACATCTAATTTCCACTCCAAAAATTCTATAAATACTGTCACGCCCCGTAGGGTATTTTAAATGTAACAGTCCGCCACATACTAAGTAAGACTCTCGAGTTCCCTACCCGGGGCCTTCGGAAGTCTTAAGTAGATGTAAAGCGTTCCTTTACGATAATAGAATACTTCAACAAATGGAGTTAAACAGTTTAACGAGGCATTCATTAGCCATAGATAATAAATCAAAACACATAATGTTAAAGTTTACAACATCTAAGGGGCATTCCCCCGCAAAAGAATAACAGTCTATTACAGTCATCCAGAGTCTTTAGTTTCCAATGGAAGTCTATAAAAAAAGAAATGGATTAAACTTCTACGGGAAACTCCTATCTCCGGTACCTGCGCTGTAGCCTGTCTTGGCCTAAGCCATATAAAGTCGTGCTGCAAAAGATAGAAACTATGGGGGCGTAAGCTAACTAGCTTAGTGAGCAATACTTCCATAACGCAATTAAACATAATTCAGTCAAACAAGTAATTATTCAGGCAAGTGTATGCATCAGACAAATGAACTCAACAAACATATGACCAACCGGAAATCATATGTGGATGGACTTACGCCCTCCATCCCGGGTTAGCAGATTAACGAATCCTGCGGTACGACGCCGTTTAAGCTCACGGTCAACTAATAATAATTCGTTTTATGGATCACGATTAACCAACAAGTCGTTTTATGGATCACGATTAACCAACAAGTCGTTTTGTGGATCACGATTAACCAACAATGCGAATGCTCCAACCCCATCGTGACATGAATGAATTCAATTTATAGTCGGAGTCGAATAGTCATTAATTCAATTCTTTTAAGTGACCAACAAGAATTCGCAGACATTCATCATAAGATTCTAGTAAAGCAGTCAATATCTTAACACCCGGTTCCGATATACCTTAAGCTCCATTTCACATATCAACAATCAACAACATAAATAATTCCCATATACCCCAGCATGCTTATACAATTTCTTTTATCTTTGCCTACATCACTAGTGCCACTACATTACAATCACATGCATTAATTGAGAATGGAAGTAAACTCACTCGGCCATTGGACGCCAAACTTCTTAATAATAATAATCGGGAGGTAGAGTGTCGTCCTGCTCGGGATCACCTACCAATCAAGAATAATCCTAATGAGATTCTCACCATGTAATTAAATCAAACTATATATCTAGACTAGTTGAATTCGGATTTCTCGCTATTTTCGGAAGTCCCGACTTAAAACGGCCATAACTTGGTCATTTTAACTCGGAATTTCACAAATTTTATATCGATCTTCATCTACTTCGAAAGATCTATCTATTTCAATATTAAATCCAAGTTTTGAAAATAATAGGGTCACGGAACAGTGGGATCAGTTCTTTCCGCAATTGATCCAATTTAAAATGTGCTTTGCTTTTGATAAGAAATGTTCCTAGTTGGTGATTCATGCATGAATGATAGGAATGATCTACTAATGTGTATGCCATGTAATGAACTTAATATGTGCATGGTCATGATAATTTTTGGTAATAAACCCCTATAACTCCTAAGTGTTAGAAAATCTTTCAAAGGTATTTCTAGTAGAACTATTTTTCCACATTATACTCCTTAGGGTTTCTTTGGTTTTAGTCTTGTAGTCCACTTGTTTTCTATCTAAAAATAGTTCCAAAGTCTATAATAGTCATGGCCTCCATTCATGCATAAAAATTCACATTTTTCATTTGGTAAACATGTTTTTAAATAGCTATTTGTGAAAATCCGAATTTTCCAAATTTCCTTTTCTTACATTTTTCTTAAGGAAATCTTGTCTAATGCATTAAAAATTGAGCTTCAATGTATACATTATCTAAGGACTTCATTTAGCTTATAAAACATCCATTTTAGACTTAAATACTAAGTGTTTATTTAGGCATTACCCAAAATTACGAATTTGACTACACATAAAGTCAACATCTTTCATTCTAACTTCACCTCTTGTTTTCCTTATTTTTATTATGCCTAAACTCATCTAAACTCATGAAAATAATTCCTTTAACATGTCTATTACACATACCCTCCATTTTTCTTATGAAATATGAGTTTAAAGTTGATTTTGGGGGTCTTTAAGGTAGGGTTTCCATTTCATCCGAATTTTCAACTTTTCATATCTAACAAAGCCCTTCCTTTTTCATGGTCTTGCCTTCTACATGTTAAGATATACTATCTATCATCTCTATATATGAACAAGACTTCATTCTTATGCCATCAAAGCATATAAAACAAATGAACCTATGATCATGCATGTACATGAAGTTATGAATGTCTAAACCTTAGATCTACAACATATGACATAAAAGCATGGATCTCATGGCATGAACAACAATATATGTGCAAGATCACTACTTTACATGCATGAACAAGATGAGATCTTAACAAAACACATCTAAACATTAGATCCATGTCTTGTGATGGCTTGACATTCTTGTTCATGTGTTTCCATGCCCCTAGCATTAGCTCATTGGGATTTAGTGAGGAAATACACAAGATATGGTCTTGCCATTACAAGAACTAGGAAGAACAAGGCTTGAATCAACATACCAAAGGAGGATCTAAGTAGAAATGGAGGAGTTTTGAGTTGAAAGTGCAAGAGGAGAGGGGAGGGTGCTCGGCACAAGGAGGAAGAAGAGAGGTTTTGATCTCTTTTGAAAATTTAAAATGAAAGAAATGAAGAGAGAGAGAGAAAATTTAGTATATATATCAAGTAATTTAGGGTTTAGCTTTAATAAAAGAAGTAATAATTAAATGAGAGGGGAAATTGAGGGAGGGGCGCCGGCCTCCTTGTGTGTGTGTGTGTGTGAGTTTTGAAAAAAAATGAAATTGTAATTTAGTAAATTAAATGTAATAAATGTAATAATTATTTAAGAGACAAATTTTCTTGGAAAAGAAAATTGAAATGAGTAGTTGTAAGGATGTAAGAATAGGGTATGGGTAGTGTGTAGTGTAGGTTGTACTTGTGAATAGTAGACAAGACATCTACTTTACCGGTTGTTCCGAAAACACGGGAAAAGCTATAACTGTAATTTTTATAGCTCGGAAAATTATGAAATTGATATTTTTGGAATCCTTATAAAATTACGGTTCTAATGAATATTCCGGAACATTTTTCTGAATCCGTGGCCCGGGGCACGCTTTTCCGTAATTGGGCTCGGGAAGGCCCGGAATTGAAAAATTCCCGAATTTAAAACTTTCAAAGGTTTGAAATGTACTTTGGAACAACAATTCAAATTCATTTACTTCATAATATTTATTTTACTATGAAACCGAAGGAAAGCCGGATTAGGTTCCTAGGCTTCATTTACTAAACTCAACCTGATCGGATTAGGGTTTCGCTTCCAATTCCTGGGTTTTCTAGCTACTGAGAATTACCGGGGTTTACAACCTCCCCACCTTAAATAAAGTTTTGTCCTCAAAACGGACTGACGTACCTTGTCCTTCGAATATCTCGGGGTACTTTCTCCGGATTTCATCTTCCGCTTCCCAGGTTGCTTCTTCAAAGGCATGATTCCTCCATAACACTTTCACGTAGTGAATGTCTTTGTTTCGTAGCCTTTGAGTTTTCTTATCCAATATCTTTACTGGGTGTTCCTCATATGTCAGGTTTTCCTTCAACTGGATTGGTTCCAATTCCAGAATCCTTTCTGGGTCGGCAACATATCTCCTCAAAACTGACACATGGAACACATTGTGAATCCCGGACAAATTAGGTGGTAGGGCTAGCCGATACGCCAGGTCTCCGACTCTTTCCAAGATCTCAAAAGGTCCAATGTATCTCGGGCTTAATTCCCTGTGTACGCATCCTCTTGATACTTTTAATCGGGTTTATCTTCAGGTACACATGATCACCCACTTTAAATTCAAGCTCTCGTCTTTTCAAGTCTGCCCAGCTCTTTTGTCGATCCTGGGCTTCCTTCATTTTCCGCTGAATCAACCTCACTTTATCCGCGGCTTCCTGTACCAATTCCGGCCCAATTGCTACCTTTTCCACTTCATCCCAAAACAAAGGGGACCTACAACGCCGTCCATACAAAGCTTCATACGGGGCTGGATGTGGAGTGATAGCTGTTATTGTAGGCAAACTCGATTAGGTGTACATGACTATCCCAATTCCCTTTGAATTCCAGGGCACACGCCCTTAACATGTCTTCTAGGTTTGGATCGTCCGCTCAGACTGTCCGTTGGTCTGAGGATGGTAAGCCGTACTGAAATGCAATTTAGTACCCAAGCTCTTCTGCAAGCTCGTCCAAAACTTGGACACAAATCTCGGGTCTCTATCTGAGATGATCCCTGCAGGTATGCCATGTAATCTTACGATCTCTCTGATATAAATCTTGGCTAACCTTTCCATTGAATAGGTCATATTTATGGGTAGGACCCATATTGCATCACAACCCGATGGGGTCTTGGGAAAGCCACAAACAAAATCCATGGATATTTGATCCCACTTCCATTCAGGAATGGGTAAGGGCTTTAGCAATCCGCCCGGTCTCTAGTGCTCTACCTTCACCTGTTAGCATACTGCGCACTTCATTACATAATCTCCACATCCCGCTTCATTCCATTCCACCAATAGCAACTTTTCAAATCTGGTACATTTTGGTGCCTCCCATGCATGGTATACCCGGAGTTATGTACCTCACTCATTATTTCCTTCTTCAATTCCTCATCCTCTGGTACGCACAGCCTTCGTTCATTCGGATCACGTCTTCCTCATCCACGGCAAAGTCAAGGTACTTTCCCGCTTGGGTTTCCCTTTTTATCTTTTGTATCACTTCGTCATACCTCTGTGCTTCTTTGATTCTTTCTTACGAGGGTTAGTTCCAACACCAAGTTAGATATCTCAAGCTCAGCACTTCGATCTATGAACTCGAATCTTAATTTCTCAAATTCCTTAATCAACTCCTTCTGACTGTAATCAAAGCGGCTACTCCCC